>VWZX01009981.1:467845-512426 GCA_013399015.1 Galbula dea
TCACATTAAGCCAGCTGTCCACCAGCACCCCCAGGTCCTTTTCTGCTGGGCAGCTTTCCAGCCACTCATCCCCAAGCCTGTAGCATTGCCTGAGGTTGTTGTGACTGAAATACAGGACCCAGCACTTGGCCTTATTGAACCTCATACAATTGGTCTTGGCTCACTGATCCAACCCATCCAAGTCCCTCTGTATAGCCTCCCTGCCCTCAAGCAGATCAATACTCCCACACAATTTGGTGTTGTCTGCAAACTTACTGATGGTGTTAGCAATCCCCACATCCAGGTCATCAATAAAGACACCAAACAAGACTGGACCCCAAACTGAGCCCTGAGGGACACCACTGCTGACTGGCAGCCCGTTAATCACAACTCTCTGGGAGCGGCCATCCAGCCAGTTTTTAACCCAGTGAAGAATACTTTTATCTATACCATAATTTGCCAGTTTCTTCAGGAGAATGCTGTGGGAGGCTCTGTGAAAGGCCTTACTGAAGTCCAAGCAGACAACATCCAACTCTCCTTGGACTCTGTGAGTTCTAGTCCCAACCTGCTTGGTGGCCTCACTGGTTTCACTTACCATCTGCCTGGTGCTGGGGAGCCCAAACTGGTTTCAATGTCCTGTCTGGCAAGTGCTAAATGAAGCAGGATAATCTCTTCCCTGGTTCTCCTGGCTCCACTCCCACCACAACCACCCAGATCATGGTTGGTCTTTGTTGTCCCAGGTCCTTCCCCCAAAAGCTGTTCTCCATCCCACCAGATCCCAGCCTATGCTACACCATCCCTGAGAGATGTCCCATACTGATGTGATCCTGTCTCAGTAACCCAGGGTGGTCTATGCATGCTCCTGAACCCCTTTCCTCCTCCGTGTTTTTGTTGCTCCAAATCACACAGAGCTGTAATTCCCTAAGAATTCAATAAAAAGCTCAGGAAAAGGTTTTGATTCTTTCCTCCCTCGGTGGTTTTTAATTTTTACACAGCTTAAACCCAATTAATGTGCTAGCCACTGGAGTTGTAGCATCCTATATGGCTCCTGTGAGAAGAACACCTGGTAAAAGTAAGATTATCACTTGCCAGAGCAGCACAATGGCAGAAGAACAAATGTGGTGACGTTGCATGGGACTTCTCTGGAGATTCAATGCATGAGCTCTGCAAAGAAAATTATTAAGCACTGGACTTGAAAACAAGTCCAAGTCTGCTTCTTGCTCCTCTTGATACTTGGTTATGACAAATGCCACACAATGGCTTCTCCTACAGCCTTGTCTTTGTGCTGCAAAGGTGTCTAGAAGCAACAGCTGAAGTGGAGAGCCTCGTTCTGCCAGGATCTGCCTGGTCACCTAGAAGGGGATGGAGCTCTTCCTCATCACCATATCTAGCCTTCCCCTAGGATTTGGGTATCAGAGGCTGCTGTGGGGTTTGGCAAGGTGAGAGTTAGGTGTCAAGGATGCACAGGTGAGAGAGTCTTGCAAAGTTTGCTCTTCAATAAAGCCCTAAAGGAAGGAGCAGAAACCTCTCCAACCTAGACATAGACCTTCCTAGTCCCATTTCTGATGACTCAGACTAGATCTAGGTTTTAAAATCTTGCATTTCTAGGACTCATACATTTCCAAACTGTTCCTTCTCCCCACCCCTGTGTCCTTCCTCCTCCTCTTCTCCAGTCATGTGAGGGGAAGAGACTCCCACTGCTGGTGAGGCATCACTGGTCTGGTGGTCCCATAGCTTGGTGCGATGTCCAGTTGCCATTCCAGCTATCACCTTTGCTGGAGCAGGATGTCTACAACACTTTACAAATTTTGCTGGAGCAGAACCAGGGCACGACCCTTGTCCTCATCCATGGTGTCACTGTGGAGGTTCCTCTTGGGTGCCACTCACTCCCCAAGGAGCTGCTGCTCATCACAGAGGAGGGGGGTGAGTAGAATGGGAGTGTGGGGGGTCTGGTGTGCCAGAGAGCAGCAATGCTCCAGGTACTGGGTTCCTCCCTGTCTTACACCTCTCAGCCTACATGGAAAAAAACCTGTGGAACTGAGCTGCAGCCCTGCAGATGTTTTGATCCTGGGGAGCTGGAGCACCCTTCCCACATAACTAGTACTTTGCTCTTGTTGTCTGCCTTCCCTACAGTTATAGAGGAGAAAAAATGAGGGTGAACATTCACCCTGTTATGTTCCTCAGCAAAATACTTGGAGCTCTTTGCAGGGCAGAGCTCTTCCCAACAAGATCAGCCAGGCTTTCTGCTTTTATGCACTGTACCCCAACATCTCTACCTTTCTCCATCCATGTATCCTGAGGGGTCCAGGATCTACTTTTCATCTGAGAGGCACAGTTTGTGCACTCAGCTATGATTTAAACCCCAGCCCTGGGAAAGTCAGGGCCAAGGATACCGACTGGTGCCTCACTGCTCAGGTGAGAAGCAGCAGGGAGAGGGATGGGGTGGAAACAGGAATTTGGTTCAGCTCCATCATGTTTCTGTTGGGTCTCAGTTTATAAATAGTTTGAGTCAGACATGAGCCTCTTGCTTGGACTTCTTCTCAAGGCTGAGGACACTTTGGGTTTTATGCTTAGAAATTTTCCTTTCCTGGCTGTCCTCATCTCCCTGCCTGCCAGGAAAGTCCAGCACAAGAGTCAAAAAGGTGTCTGTCTGGAGCAATCAGGGGCCTGCCACCAGCCAGAGCTTTGCCGAGGGCATGGCCTGGATGGTATCAAGGAGCCAGTAAAGCATTGTGGGTCCTGGGTGCTGAGCTGCTTTCAGGGCTGCTTCCCAAAAGATGGAGAGGATGGGAGTGAGGTTTCTTCCCCATCCTCAACAGTGGGAAGCAAGGTGGGAAGTCAGGTAGGAGAGGTGCTTGTGAAGGATAATTAAGCAGATGGAAATTGTTAGCTTCCAAGTCACCAAAGAATGCTATCTACCTTTCCTGCAAAGAAACGACTTTTGCTTCCTGTCCTGGAGCATTTCTCTGCTGAGCAGATGAACATTGCAATGCTTTCCTAGCTGGATGGTGGCTGCTTGGTCAGAGTCCAAGTCTGGGCAGTGGTGTTTGTTCCAAGAGCTCCCTTCCAGCAGTGTTTGGGATGGTGACCAACCGATGCACTCTTTGCAACTGGCTGGGCAAAACCAGCATCACAGCAGCCATCTCCTGAGGATGGGTGAGGACACTAAGGCTGGAGGGAAAGAGCTCATTTGCAGAGGTGGTTGCACTGCAGATTACTGTGGATTAACTGGTTATTGTGGGCTCTAGTTAGAGCCAATGAAGAGAAGTGAGCATGAGGTCCCATTCTTGGGTTGTCTGCTTTGGGATCTAGCTATATTTTTCCCTATCAGCCATAGAAAGGGCTTGGGAGAAACAGCACATATGGACCCATTCCTGCAGAGCTGCGACCCTAGCCAGACCTACTTTTCCTAGGAGACAGGTTTTTCTTCTTTCTCCAGGACTATAGTTGACTTCACAACTCAAAGGACTCCCCTAAAGCAGCCTCCAAATGCTGATGCAGGTAACAAAGAGGTAGAACTTGGGAGACAGAGTTTGATGGCTCATACACTTCCCTCCAGCAGTGATGTCTTTGATTTCTTATTCTGAATACTGTGAGAGCTAGAAACACCTGGAAATACTTCACAGCCTTTGGGTTGTGCATACCACTTATGCTGTACAGTGAACCTTCTTGCAAGTCCTGAAGTACTAGTGAGAAAGCAAGCTGGAACATCCATGGAGACCCAGAGGCTGAAGAACCTCTCCAAAAATTACAGGAGAAAAGGTAGTTTTGTTGGATTGTGGGTTCCAAATCTTCTGTTAATTGTGGTTGGCTGTGATTTCTTACCACCATCCAAGTCCTCTCAGAAACCGGTCTGCTTTCTGCTGGTGGTGATGGAGAAAGAGAGAAGCCAAACAGCTCCCCTCAAAACAGACAGTGCAGCAGGATCAGCTTCAGGTGTTTTTCAAGCCCAACATGTCTGAAGGGTTTAAGTAAGGGATCTGCAATCTACAACATGGCCCTCAAAGGTGCTCAGGGGCAGCACATGAAGGTCTCTGCTGAGCACAGTGTTGCATGATTCAGTGTTTCATGCTTGCTGATCACATAAATCTCTAAAGTCTGTATGGCTTCTTAAGCCAAAAAAATGGGTGGTGAGACAATGAGATCAACCCCTTTTCTTACAATAGGTATCTATACACTGTCACACCTTCAAGATAGTTACAAGGACAGTCATAGCTTTGGTGCTCTGCTGGTACTGTCTTACATCTCATCAACTCTCATCTGCTTTGATCTGGGAGTCTCAAAGCAGAATCACAGAATCACAGACCTCTTGAGATCATCCAGTCCAACCACCCTGCTAAAGCAGGGTCACCCACAGCAGCTTGCCCAGGATCTCCTCCAGGTGCCTTTGGAACCTCTCCACAGAATGAGACTCTACAACCTCTCTGGGCAGCCTGGGCCAGGGCTGTGGCACCCTCACAGCAAAGACGTTTCCTCTCCTGTTCAGCTGGAACCTTCTGGGTTCCAGTTCGTGCCCATTGCTAACCTTCAGAAGCAGCTGAGGTGTTCTCCAGCCTTCACTGCACTGCTGAGATGCTGGTGAGGGTTTGGGTGGAGATGTATTGCTGAAACACACAAATTGCCTTCCCTGTGCCAGATAAAATAAAGAGCTCAGCTTCTTTTCTGCTCTGGCTGCTGATGCAGAGACCTCTCTAGGGGCAGCACTGGAAGGGCCAATGTGCAAGTGCCCGCTGCTGAGGGACCAGCTGAACACCTCCTTGGTCTGAAGAAGTGAAAAATGACAGTAATTTCCTGCCCACACCAATCCAATGTTCTCCCATGAAGTTTTATGAGGCTTCAGAGCCTGGGAATGTATGAAAGGCAGAAAGGACTGATCAGGAGAGGGGAAAACTGATTGAAAGGAAATTAATGTTGTTGAAACCTTGTGGAAATTGAGGAACTCCTCTAAAGACCTGGGGTGTGATTCTGACCTGACCCAGTGAGGAGGTAAAACCTTGCTGAATCCAGCACTGCAGGTTTGGAGATCCTTTCACAGAGACTTCAAGTGTGCAGGAACTGATGCACACATGATGTGTGGACACAAAGACTAGAGGCTGGTGTTTTCCTGCCCTGATGCTAGAAATGGTCTATAACAGGTATCATGAGTTTTGTGGAGTCTCACTCTGTCTTCAGGAGCAACCAAACCATCAGTGCTCCATGGGGGTTCCCTACACCCTGCTGGTTGGTGAGCCCTTCAGGAGAGAGCATGGGGAGGGATGTCTCACCCAGCCCCAGGGCACATGTACTTACAGACATGTATTTTCAGATGTCCTGGCTCCAAACCGTGTGCAGCTCACATACAGACACCTCCAAACTCTGGCGCCTTTCATAGAATCATAGAACTGTCAGAGTTGGAAGGGACATTAAACTTTTTACACCTTCCATCCCAATGAGCCAAAGCTGATGGCTTTCCAGGAGCTGGGTCTTTTTCTAGGCATCAGATCCATGTTTTTCAATCCCAGTCCCCTTCCAGAGCCCTGCTCCCATGCTGCAGACCCAGGAGGCTTCGTGTGGCCTCAAGGCACCAGCTGCTTCCCATGAGCAGGAAAGTGTGTGTTGAAGCAGCATCCTCTGTTCAAAAGCCACCAGAGAAACAACTGCTTGTCCTGTTCCTGGGCACCACTGAGCAGAGTCTGGCCCCAGCCTCTTGCCCCCAGCCTCTTGCCCCCAGCCTGCAGCTCTTGCTCAGCATTCAGCAGATCCCCTCTGGGGCTGCTCTTCTCCAGGCTAAGCAGCCCCAGGGCTCTCAGCCTTTCCTCCTCCCACAGATGCTTTAGGCCCCTCAGCATCTTCCTAGCCTCTGCTGGACTCTCTCTAACCTAGTTCCTTGTTACTCCTCAACTGGGGAACCCAGGACTGGACCCAGGACTCCAGATGTGGCCTCACTAGGGCAGAGCAGAGGGAGAGCAGAATCTCCCTTGGCCTCCTGGTGGTCACACTTTTTCTAATACATCCCTATCCATTTTGTAGATAACATCCCTATGTCAGAAATACCTATCCTCTTTGGATCTCCAAGTTCTTTTGAGGCAAAGGCAGGTTTATTATCTCTGCTTTAGAAATAGAGAAAACAAAAAAAAATAGGAATGGGAATGGTTTGGCATTATGCTTTTTCTACACCTGAACTAATTGCAACTTATTGTTGCTGGACACAAGCAGAGACTTCTACTCATTTCATCCTTAGTGTACATGATTAAAATAGATCAGGTGACCAATTTCAACAGATTTATGCAGTCTCTGTGATGGACACTTAAGGGGAGAGGAGAGGAGCAGTGGTAGCCTTGCATCTATATGGGTATTTATTCTCTTTCTACACACAAGATATAAATATCCTCACAGGCCCTTTCCTCTACTAGTATGTGATGATGGATGGATAGATAACCCTGCTCCATAAAAACATGCAGAGTTAAGGGTAAATTTTTCATTGTCATCTCCAGCTTGTGTTGAACAATTTGTTTTCCTCTTTTTATTTTTTTCCTTTTCTTTTTTCCTTCTTTTCTTCTTTTTTATTTTCTACTTTCTATTTTCTTTTTTTCCTTTGGAATCTTCTTGTGGGTGGAGAGACCAACCTGTGTCTAACATAATATTCTTGGATGGCATTCTTTTGAGTAATGGCACAGTTCTTGTACAACCTCCAGCAAGAACAATTTGCAACGTGTTGCAAACTTCTCAGAACGACCTGACAACAGCTCTCCAACCAAAGTGGTTTTGCAGGGATCTGTTCCAGCATCTCAGGGCTTGGGAGGGAGGGAAAGGGGGGAAAAAAAAGGCATGAGAGGTGTGTGCAAGTTGCCCTCTGCTTCAGCTTTGTGATGATGGTAAAGGAGCTTGGGGTCTGATGCTGCAACCCCTCCTAGAGGAGTAAGAAGCCTTATTTCTCTCACATAGAGGCAAGAGAAGCTCAAACTGCTGACTGCTTTTGGAATGCCTGGAGATACATGGTCACCTTTACAATTATCTCAGAGGGCTTCTCTTCACCAGTGGCCAACACCTGAGTGGAGAGCAGGGCTGTGAACATGGAGCCAGCAGACTTGTGCTCAGACCCTGAAGGGACCCTATAAATAGAATCATAGAATCATAGAATTGTCAGAGTTGGAAGGACCTTAAAGATCATCTAGTTGCAACCCCCCTGCCAGGCAGGGACACCTCCCACTAGATCAGGTTGACCAGGGCCCCATCAAGCCTTGTCTTAAAAGCTTCCAGGGATGAGGCTTCCACAACCTCTCTGGGCAACCTGTTCCACTGTCTAACCACCCTCATGGTGAACAACTTCCTCCTAATGTCTAATCTAAATCTACCCTCCTCTAGCTTGCATCCATTTCTGCTAGCTCTGTCACTATCTGACCTAAAAAGTCCCTCCCCAGCTTTCTTGTAGCCCCCTTCAGATGCTGGAAGGCTACAATAAGGTCTCCTCAGAGCCTTCTCTTCTCCAGACTGAACAATCCCAACTCTCTCAGTCTGTCCTTGTAGGAGAGGTGCTCCAGTCCTCTGATCATTCTCGTGGCCATTCTCTGAACTCCCTCCAGATAAGAAGATGGTTAGATCAACACAGATGTTGTTGGGTACATTGTTCCTCCAGGCTACCTGCCAGCCCTGCCACTGAGACTTCACCCCAGTCTACTTTCTTCAGACCTGCTTAGGGTAAAATACAGGTCCAACAGCCATGAAATTAGGGAGAAATTGTACACAGACGGGGACCTCAATGCAAGTTGCTGCTGTAGGAACCAAGATTTGGTATTCATGATGTAGCATGGGATGATCTGATGCATTCAGGGTCTGGAGAATAAGTTTGCCCAGAAAAGTGATGGAGCCACAATCCCTAGAGGGATTTAAAAGATGTGTGGATGTGGTGCTGAGGGACATGGTTTAGTGGTGACCTGTCAGTGCTGGGTTAATGGTTGGATTTGATGCTCTTAGAAGTCTCTTCCAACCAAACCAATTCTATGATTCTGTGATTCAGTGAATCCACATAACAATGTTTTAACCATGGGAGCCCCACACTGATGTCCACCTCACAGCAACCTCTCCCCATGACATTACTGCATCCAGTGAGACTGAAAGAAGGGAAGTGAGACACCAAATAAGGTGTGTGACCAACACCCCCTTGCTCCCCACTGAACAAAACTGAGGGCAGCTGATCTCCTGCCTGCCTTCCGTTACAATGAGCCCTTCCTTCTCTGTGCTAACAGGCTCCTCTGGAAGCAGTAAAGTTGGCTTGAACCATGATTAAAATAATAGAGAGACCCCAGAGGATCTTTAACCAGGAGATCTTTAATAATTACTACCTCCAAACCTCTTGCTACTCCATTTGAACCAGAATTTCTCATGCTATCCGAGTCCTGGAGCAGAGCTCAAGTCTGTTCCCACAGGGCTACAAGTGCCATGTGACTTAATTGTCCTCAATATTTTTCTAAGTCATGTCAAAGGCTTCCTTGGAAACGTTATATAGCTGAGAAAGAGTTTATTATTTGCTGTCAGGGGGCAAATAACACCAGGGCATATCTGAAGACGTCTAGAACGTATCTGGGTAATGCGAAGGTTAAAATAAATCAGTAAAAAGAGGTGCTCTCCTGAGGGCAATATACTGTAAAATATTTCATCAGAAGGTCTGGATATTATTGCTCTTGTAATTAATCTTCCTGGTAATAACATGGCTTGTTCTCTCCTGCCACGTTATCTCTCTCCGTGTTTTCGCCACTAGATGTCGAAGAAAACCCTTTTGGCAGCATTTTGGAGGAAATTTCTCCCAAGGTTAGGAGTTGCTGAGTTTTTTTCATTCACCTGAGAGTCCAGGAGAATGCCTGGTGTGGCTGGGATGTGGAGAACTAAAGGAGACTAGATTTAGACTAAATAGAAGGAGAAAACGGTTTACATTGAAAGAGGTGAGACCCTGGCCAGGTTGCCCTGAGAGGTGGGAGATGTCCCATCCCTGGAACCATCCCAGGTCGGTCTGGTTGGGTCTCTGAACAACCTGCTCTAGTTGAAGATGTCCCTGTAGACTGCAGGAGGGTTGGACTAAGTGACCTTGAAAGTTTGGTTTCATTGCTGCTTTCGGCTGCTGCAAAGCTGAGCTGTCACCCACCTTCTCCTTTTGGTTTGCAGCCATGGATCACTTTGTACAGAACCCCAGCAGGGTGGGTGTTGGAAGGGACTTCTGGAGATCATCTAGTCTAACCCCTCTGCTAAAGCAGGGTCACCTAGAGCAGGGTGGCCAGGATCACCTCCAGCTGCCTTTGGAATCTCTCCAGAGGTGGAAATTCCACAACCTCTCTGGCCAGCCTGGGCCAGGGCTCTGCCACCCTTCCAGCAAAGAAGTTTCTCCTCCTGGTGAGGTGGAATGTCCTGGATTCCAGTTTGTGCCCAGTGACCCTTGGCCTGTCCCTGGGAACCACTGAGCAGAGTCTGGCCCCAGCCTCTTGCCCCCAGCCTTGAGCTATTGATCAGCTGAGGAGGCTTAGCACTGGTGAAATTGTACTTACAGCACTGACAGTCTTTCAACCTCTGCATTCAAATCATCTCTATTTTTACCCCTGCCCCTCCAGAACTATACCTGGCTTTTACATCCAGGCTTCTCTGAGCATTTGTAACTCTTCTGTTCTCAGATCATCACGTTGCAAGCGTGCTGTGACTTGATTTTTATGATCAGAGGGAGTAGCTCTTGTCTGCAGGATGAATGATGGGGACAAATCTTGTGCAACAAATCCATTCCTGCAAAGTGCCACAATTCAAAACGGGGTTTGGAAGCCCGTGGTTGGGGGAAGGAGATGGCAGAAGACACTTTGTGGGTGGTTCTTGCATGCAAGGAGGCTGCCTTGTTGCAGATGTTTCCCTGCCGTCATGCACACCCAGCTGAGGCATGAACCTGCTCCCTGTGAAGGGTCACCAAAAGAATTCAGCAGGAAGGTGCTGGAGATCCACACGTCACTCCCTGTCTCCAAGACTGGCTGTAACACTTCTTTTTTTTCACACACAGGGGAAAGGAGAGGAAAAAAATGCAAACCATGAGTCCCACGAAAAGGAAACGTTATCAAAATGTTTTCTGCTTAATTAACCTCCTCAACCATTTGTTTCCTGACTCTTGAGCAAGAGTTGATCGCTGCAAATAGCTCTGCAGCTCAAAGCAATGACCTGCTGGAGAGGGCTAGACCTCTAGTGAAGGGTTGTCATGTTCGAGAATTGGATGCTTGAAGGTAAAAGGTTAGTGCAGGAGGACAGAGAAGGAACTCTGACATTCGGGGATGACAGAACTGCTCCTGCCTGTTGAGTCCTTCCCTGCCCTTGATCTGCCTTTGCTTTTCACTTGCAACTTGAACATAGGTTATGCTCCCTGTGCTTGAAAACAACACCTTAAGGAAATCTTCTCCCTGGCTCATGGTGTATTTGGATTCATGAGTTTCCTCCTAATGGGCTTGTTTTTTCGATGAGAGGCTGAGAAATGTATGGCCAGGTCTTCTCTGGAGTGTGCATGTTTGACTTGAAGCACTGTGTTTAAGTTTTGCTGAGATGGAGAGAGGCTGCAATCATGGTTGTTCATGGCTGAGAGAGTTGGGATTGTTCAGCCTGGAGAAGAGAAGGCTCCAGAGAAGCCTTATAGCAGCCTTTCAGTGCTTAAAAGGGAACTATAAGAAAGATGGGGACAGACATTTTATCAGGGCCTGCTGTGATATGTCAAGGGGTGATGGTTTGAAACTAAAAGAGGAGAGGTTTAGGCTGGATCTCAGGATGAAATTTTTTGCACAGGGAGTCGTGAGACCTTGTCTCAGGTTTCCCAGAGAGGTGGGAGATGTGCCATCCCTGAAACCATTCCAGGTCAGGCTGCTTGGTGCTCTGAACAACCTGCTCTAGTTGCAGATGTCACTGCTGACTGCAGAGGGGTTGGACTAGATGACCTTGAAAGGTCCCTTCCAACCCAAATCATTCCATGATTCTATGGTCATACTGCTGGGAGCCAGAGATGTTTTTTATAACCACCATTTACAGATGAGTCCCACGTTTCTTTCTTCTTGCCAAGGTGTTTGCAGCAGGCAGGCTCTTCTGCATCCTTCTCCAGCTCAGGCAATGCTCATCTTCCTCTCCATCCAACTGGAAAGGTTTCAGTGCATTCCAGTGCTGTGAAATGCTGAACATTTGCCACAAATGAGACAAAACAATCTTTGTTCTTTTCTGTCTTCTTTTCTACTGGTCTTACTGGAACTTTTTTTCAGCAAAGATAAAAATCTCATGTAGGCTGCTTGCAAAAAGTCTTTATACTTAACATGACTTAAAATGGGGTCTAACTTACCACCTGCATGTTTAACCAGTTGAGCTCAACCTCTCTAACCATAACCAGTTCAAGTAAACTGTGGTGCTCAGGGGTAGGATGTATATGGGTGAATGGATGTTTCTGGCCACCAGTGCTGGTTCTGAAGACAAGATGAATGTCTCTCTGCTATTCTGCTTTCTCTTATGGTGTAGGTCTATGTGGTGGAGCTACAGAGATTCCCTTTCTTATAGGGCATACATAGCAAAGTCTGTGGGATTTCATGATCTCAGGCATAGAAGCAGCTTTGGGATAGATGAAAGCCCAAGACACCACCTTAATGAAATGCCTCCACTAAGGACCATGCTGTCAGTTCATAAAACCTCATAGCAAGAATGAGTCCATACCTTCCAGTGTTTCTCAGCATTGACTGAGTGTGTTTCCTTTGAAGCCAACCTAAATTTGCTTTTCTGCCAATGATGCCAAGACAGTCATCGTGTTCCTCCCATGGGCTTCTTTTCTCTAGCCTGAGGCAGGCTGAGGCATCACCACTACATCAGTCTTTCTTCCTAAGTCGTATTTTCTCCAGTCTCCCATCACCTTGGTTCTTCTGTGAGCTTTTCCTGTGTTTGCTCTAGACTGACAGAGTGTTGATAGTGACTAAAAATGTTGTCTCATATCTGTGGCTGGATCCTTACGATGAAGGTTGTGTGTCCAAGGAAGGGCAATGAAGCTGGTGAAGGGTCTAGAGCACAAATGTTGTGAGGAGCAGCTGAGGGAACAGGGCTTGCTTAGCCTGGAGAAGAAGAGGCTCAGGGGAGACCTTCTGGCTTTCTAGGAGGTCGGAGCCAGGTGGGGGTCAGCCTCTTCTCCCAAGGAACAAGTGATAGGACAAGAGGAAACAGCCTCAATTTGCAACGGGGAGGTTTAGGTTGGACTTTACAAACAATTTGTTCATGGAAAGGGTTGTCAAAGCCTGGACTAGGCTGCCCAGGGCAGTGGTGGAGTCACCATCACTATCTGGATTGAAAAAATGTGGAGACATGATGCTGAGGGACACGGTTTAGTGGTGAACTTGGCAGTGCTAAGTTAGGGCTTGGGATTGGTGACCTTAAAGGTCTCTTCCAAAGAAGATCATTCTATGATTCCAAGCTAAGATGAAAATAGAGAGGGTAAAGATGACTGACAAAAGGCCTTAGCTTTCCCAGGGCTGGTCTAATTCCTGTCTGTCCTACTCCTCTTCCTTTCTGGACTAAAGTTCCCAAGTTTTGTTAAAGATTTAGCTTTTTTTCCCAACCAGAGGCACAAGATAGTGATTGTGTCTGGCTTACAAGGCACAGTTGAATTCCTGCCCAAACATGAGGTGCACTCCCCAGAGATGAAAGGTTCTGTTTCATTGTTTGAGTCTTCTGTACTTTTGCTGGCAACCAGACGAAAATCACAGTCCAGTAAAGGCTGTGAGGCAGTTGTGACAAAGTGAATTTGAACAGAAGATAATCACCTATTGTTATTCTGTGGAACTCCTTTGGCTGGTTGGGATTCCTCCAAGAGCCACTTGGCCATGATAAATAGAGGCAATTTCAGAGCTATGCATATTCTTCTCAGCGTTTGCACTTTTCCACATCTCCTGCGTGCTGGAGAAGGGGAAAAAAAAATAAGGTTTGTAATCAGCTCCAAGTCAGCAGCCTGGACTTCATCCTGCAGCTCCCAGCTGGTGAGGTGTTTGCAAAAGAACGACTCATGTCTGCAGCAAACATAAGCCACTGTCCAGTGCCCAAAATGCTAATTTATACAGACCCTTCTGGAGAAGGTGAGAAACACATGTTATCTCCTCCGTCTGGCTTAAGAGACATTATACTTTTGCGTAATCTTCCCTACAAAATTTTTTCCCCTGAGAAAATGCTTTTGGCACGTGGTGTCCTTTGCCAGAGAGGTTTACCTTTGCTATTACTCCTCTTCATATAGAACTGATACCTCCAGCTGCACCCATATCACAGAATCCCAGCGAGGTGTGGGTTGGAAGGGACCTCTGGAGATCATCTAGTCCAACCACTCTGCTAAAGCAGGTTTCACTAGAACAGGTTGCACAGAATGGAGTCCAGGCAGGTTATGAATGTTTCCAGAGATGGAGACTCTTCCACCTCTATGAGCAGCCTGTTCCAGAGCTCCACCACCCTCAAAGTAAAGAAGTTCCTCCTTATGTTTAGGTGGAACTGCCTATGTTCCAGTTTGTGCCTGTTTCCTCTTGTCCCGTCACTGGGCACCAATGAAATATGCCTGGCCCCATCCCCCTCATACCCACCCATGAAGTATTGATAAACATTGATAAGATCTTCCTTCAGTCTGATCTTCTCCAGGCTAACCAACCCCAGGGCTCTGAGCTTTTCACCATGAGAGAGATGTTCAAGTCTCAGCATCATTTTTGTAGCCCTTTTATATCCCTCATTGCAGTCTCTTGTCTAATGTAAAGAGTAACACACTCAACACAACCTTGACCTTCCAAAATGAGTTGGACATTGGATCCCACCAGGATCGAACTATAATTGAGTAGACGCCATGCTAGAGCAAGGGATATGAGAATTAATGTAAAAGTGCCCTCTCGTGGCAAATGGAGCAGACATCATCCATCCCTGTGACTCCATAATGTCACTGAGATTGTGATTTCTGAATGTTCTCTAGTTCCAAGACACCTTAAGAAGAGGGAAAGTGTCACCGTGAGGTCTTCATGTTGGCCTGGAATCACAGAATAGAATAATGGAAAGGACCTTCCAAGGTCATCTAGTCCAAACCCTCTGCAGGCAGCAGGGCCATCTGCAACTAGAGCAGGTTGCTCACAGCCCAAACCAACCTGACCTGCAATGGCTCCAAGGATGGGACATCTCCCACCTCTCTGGGCAACCTGGACAGGGTCTCCCCACCCTCAATGGAAAACATTTCTTCCTTTGAGCTGGTCTAAATCTCTCTTTTTTATTTCAAACCATCACTCCTCATCCTGTCACAACAGGCTCTGCTAAAACATCTGTCCCCACCTTTCTTATAGTTCCCCTTAAAGTACTGAAAGGCCACAAGGAGGCCTCACCAGAGCCTTCTCTTCTCCAGGGTGAACAACCCCAGCTCTCTCAGCCTGTCCTCACAGCAGAGAGCTTCCAGCCCTCACATCATAAGGACATGAGGTTGTTGGAGAGTGTCCAGAGGAGGGCCACAAGGATGGTGAAGGGAATGGAGGGGAAGTGTTATGTGGGAAGGCTGAAAGCACTTGGTCTGTTCATCCTGGAGAAGAGGAGACTTAGGGGAGACCTTATAGCTGTCTATAACTTCCTCACCAGGGAGGGAGGGGTGGGTGCTGACCTCTTCTCCCTGGTGGCTGGCGACAGGATGCGGGGGAACGGCATGAAGCTGTGCCGGGGGAGATTGAGATTGAATATTCGTAGGAGCTTCTTTACCCAGAGGGTGGTGGAGCATTGGAACAGGCTCCCCAGGGAGGCTGTCATGGCTCCTACTCTCACAGAATTTAAGAAGCACTTGGACAGGGCACTTAGGCACATGGTGTGACTATGGAGTAGTCCTGTGCCTAAACATGAGTTGGACTAGATGATCGTAATGGGTCCCTTCCAACTCTGGCTATTCTGTGATTCTGTGTGATTCTGTGATCATTTCTGTGGCCTCCTCTGGCCCTGCTCCTCCAGCTCCATGTCTCTGCTGTGCTGAGGACTCCAGAGCTGGCCCCAGCACTGCAGGTGAGGTCTCCTCAAGGAGGAGTAGAGACCTGGTCCAGGTTATTCCTCAGACAACCCGTAGAATACTGAGGTTGGCTTCCCTCAGCCATGCACAGCTAGGAGCTGACAGTGGTGAACTCAGGGAAGAAATGTAAGTCTTCTGGGGTCTAGACTTTACCAAGAAGAGTGTTGGTCTTGCAGCAAGGTGGTGGGTTAGAGCCTGGCTCTTGGGAACATGCAGCCAACAGCAAGCTGTCAGAGCCTGAGGTTTCCTTTGCTTCAGGTAGATTCACTGGGAGCTAAGTGTTTGCAGCTGCAGAGCATAAACCAGACTTGGGCAACCCTCCTGCCTGAAAGCACGAGCTGGTTTAAACCAACACTCTAGAAGAGATGATTTAATAACAAAAATTTAATAAAGCTGTCTGGGGTTTTCGTCCTGCCTGTTCCGAGGCCTGTGATTCAGTGCTGCTCCTGCACATTGTCTGGAGCAGTCACCCATTAGGTACCCCATTAATCAGAAGCCTTGGTAGACCTGTGTCTCTATGATAGGAGCCATAAAAGAGGAGGTTTATCGACCTCTTTCCTACATTCCCTTTTTATTTGGAGAAAGGACATGTTGGGATTTTTTTGGTTTGTGCTAATGATTATTCTGGAGCACCCACAACATCCTCCCTCCTCCTGCTTGCTCTACCACCTCCCTTGCTCCATGGAGGACAGATTTATGGCTGGACTAGCTGGTCCTGCTTCTGGGGAATTCACCACTTAAGAAAGGCAAAAAGAAGTGGAGGAATGGGTCTGGGTCTTCCAGTCCAGCTCAGGAGTTAGGCAGGTAGATGAATGCTACAGGCACTTTGGGATATCTGCTGTTCTTCTGTACTGAGGGAGTTCACCTCAATTACTTGGCTTTGCCATGCAACACCTCAGTCTCCATAATTAATTTTCAGTGACATGTTGGTAGATACAGGTAGGATCTCATCTTGTTTTGTGCTCATATGATCCAAGGTGACTCCAAGCTCCCACCTGAAGACACTTCTCTGCTGAGGGAGCCTGAATGAGAGAGGGTCAAGCCCTGTTGCCCCATGGGGACTGCTGATCAGAGGCACTGTGGAGGCATAGGGCGAAGCTGAGCTTAGTCCTTCAGGAAAAGAATGAGGTGCTGGTCACCTGTTAGTGTGATACAAAGCCTGTTTGAGAAAGGATTCTCTTCTACAGAACCTAGCACAAAGTTCATCTGACGCAGGACTAGGCCCTTGGATCCATCTGAAGGACAAATAGCAGCAATGGTTATACACATGCATTATGCTGTGTGAAGAGAAGCAACATTACAACTGCACCTGTCATGATGATGGAGGGAAAAGAAAGTCCTGAGCATTGTTATTGCTTCCACACATCAGTGGTGAAACGGAGGAACCAAAAATGGCATGAAGTGCCCAGGTCAGGAGACAGTAGGAAGAAATGCCAGGACAGCAGAACCTGGACTGGTCAAAAACATGAGTCATCTCCTTGCCAGCACTTAGCTTGATGTTCATGAGATTATACAATAACATACAGCTTTGCTGGTCATGTTTTTCAGATCTTCACTTTCAGTTTGTTAGGAGTTGTGAGTTGCTCTTTTTGTCTGGAAGTTCATGGTGGTGTAACTTTGAGCAGGAGGTTAGGCCAGAGACCTCTGCAGATCCCCAACGGCCAACTATACTGTGATTGCATGATGCTGACATAATACCGCGACTCAACAACCAGTTGGCTTTGGTCTTACCCCCAGCTGGGAAGCCTTGAACAACTCATTTCACCTCTATGGAGCCCTCATTCCTATCAGGGTCCTGCAGGACAGGAAAGGTCTCCCTCTGAAGGCACTGATCTCCACAGGAGCCTCAGGATGCTACTGTAGTAGTCATGATTGATAATAACATTATGTTGGGGAGCCACTTTATCAGGAAACACCATGGGGGAATTCTAATCACCATTTAAAGGCATTTTCCCCCCTTCCTCTGGTGAGTTATCAGATTACAGGAAATGAGAGCAGTTCTGCTGCCTTCTTAGGAGAGAGGGGTGCTACTGTTTGCAGCCATTGCCCATCCATCTACTTCCCCAACACCCTCATTCATCAGGGAATGCACTGCTCAGTCGACGTCTAAAGGCTTCCCAAAGCCCTCTTGCTTGGCTACGTCCTTGCTGGTGGATTTATCTCTGCTTTGCAAAGCACCAGTATTTCTTGTGCTGCTCCCCTTGAGCTTTCCCCTCCCAGCAGCAGACCCATTTGCAGGGAAAGATGGATCTCTATTTTCTTAAATGTTCAGGCAATTATGTTCATTCTGCAAGTGGTCCCAGGAGGGATGCTCTCCACTCAGCCCTGCTTTTGGCTGCAAATCCTTTTTCAATATGGCAAGTGCCTGTAGCTGACCTCTTCTCAACCTGGACCGTGGGGCTAATGCTGCCTGATCCCCTGATGGCCATGCTTTAGGGGAGTTCAGCATCTCTGAGACCTCCAGGTGGGTTTTTGGTGGAGGTTGTAGATCTCTCCCTTTGTCTTCCCTCCCCTGAATGAATTATAAAATGGTGTGGGTTGGAAGGGACCTTAAGGACCATCTAGTTCCAATCCCCCTACCATAGGCAGGGACACCTTACACTAGACCACATTGCTCAAGGCCTCATCCAACACTGAACACTGCCAGGGATTTACATCTTCTCTGGGCAATGTGCTCCTGCATCTCACCACCCTCACCACCAAGAATAACCTCCTACAATCTAACCTAAGCCTAGCCCTGTTCAGTTTAAAACCATTGCTCCTCATCCTATCACTACACTCCCTGATAAAGAGTTCCCTCCCAATACACACCCCCACCCCCCACTGCAGCCCCAGGTGGACAAAACCTCCTGGGTCCATGTTTAGCATCTGAAGGGGAGCATCAAGGGCACAATGAGATCTGTTATGCTACCAACCACCATCTGGCAGTCCTGACATCTGTTAGGCCAATTCTTGTGCTTTGACTTAAACCTCACTCCTCAGTTGATCTTGGGAGGTGGGACTCAACTGTACTGCTCCCAGGCACAATGTGGTGGTTTTGACAGAGAGAAATTGCCTTGGCTTCCCCTCTTCTTTATGTTCCTGTCCCTGCTCTCTGGTCTATTATCAGCACAGCTCTGCTGTGGTTTCAGTGCCCCAGTGCTGGAAGATGAATGTACCCAGGGTGATTCACCCAGAAAAAGCAGTAGCAATTTTACTCATCTGAAGCCAAATTCTGCTCTCAGTGTGCAAATGCTTTGGCTAAGACTCTGCAATCCTTATGACTGATATCACCTCTATTTACATGGCTGTTTATTTTAATTTACCCAAGAGCTGCAGCTACCCTCACAGCCTGGTTCTCCTTGCACCCTCACCAGCATGATCACTACCATAAGGGTTTATTTTCTAAGTGCATTTTGGGTTGAAGTCATCTGGCTTGCTTTCTACTTGGCCTCCTAAGGAAAGCGCAATGCATACAATCATATTCTGCACATGCTTGTGTCTCTCTGTTTATCTGTTCCAAAACCATTAAGGATGGCCAGTTTAAGCCAAAGAAAGAGGGAATTTCTAAGATGTTTCATGTACCCAACCATGCAACAGAAAGAAATCTTGCTGATGTTCAATGGAGGAAAGGGTTGAGCACGAGCACAACCACAGAATCAGAGAATAGCGGAGGCTGGAAGAGACCTCTGGAGACCATCTAGTCCAACCCCCATTGCCCAGGGTCACCTCCAGCTGCCTTTGGAATCTCTCCAGAGAAGGAGACTCCACAACATCTCTGGGCAGCCTGGACCAGGGCTCCAACACCCTCACACCAAACAAGCTTCTCCTCCTGCTCAGCTGGAATCTCCTGGGGTCCTGTTTGTGCCCAGTGCCCCTTGGCCTGTCCCTGGCTACCACTGAGCAGAGTCTGGCTCCAGCCTCTTGCCCCCAGCCTGCAGCTCTTGGCATTGAGCAGTTCCCCTCTGGGGCTGCTCTTCTCCAGGCTAAGCAGCCCCAGGGCTCTCAACCTTTCCTCCTCCCAGAGATGCCCCAGTCCCCTCAGCATCTTCCTAGCCTTTGCTGAACTCTCTCCCGTATTTCCTTGTCTCTCTTCAGCTGGGGAGCCCACAATGGGGCACAGGACTCCCTTGCTAGACATTAGAAAACACAAGTTAGGAGGGAAGAGGATCCTTCAGTTACATCCTCATGGTAACAATTTGCAGTGTTTACACATTGGCTATTCAAACATTACAGCATCTCAATGATGTGACCAGTTACTGGTGAAGTAAACTGAAGCATGACATGGGCATTTCAAGAGTAAACAATGTCTCACAGTGCTTCCAGTCTATGTTTTACATCTAGGAAGAGCAGTGTGAAGTCAACTGCCAGGTTTATTATTATTGTTATTATTGTTGTTGTTGTTCTTGTGAAAAGGCCATCTGCCGTGGCAGACATAAAAGAGATATCATGTTCATTGCTCATTCCTTGGGCTGTGCTGCACATGTTCAAGAGTGAACAGATCTGCCAACAAGGAATTTCCAGTCCAGTCAGACTGATAAATTAGAGCTTCCCCACAGAGATTCCTGTGACACATTTTGGCTTGGTAAGAGCTTTGGTTTCATCACAAGGATGCCTTCCTCCACTAGCTCCCAGCACAGAGAGGGGGAGGAGGTCTTGGCAGCCTTCCATGGTGCCACATCGTTTTCATGCTAAAATCTAAGTATTTTCTCTGTTGGGTGAGGGTGCTGGAAGGGAAAATCAAAAGAGGTGGGAGAGGGAAATTTGTGTCCTTTCTGCCCACGTTTGATCAGAAATTAGGCATGGGGTGTCTCTGCAGTCCCTGGAAAAGATGCACTTCTCTGGCTTGCCCTGATGATGAATATCTCATGTATTTTCCTCCTGAACCCCTGAGCTATCCAAGCTGATACAGTCTGACAGGAATTTGCCAGAGCATTACAGGAAATGTTCCCAGTGTGGTTGCAGTGTGTTACCTAGGGCTGGCTGGCTTTCACCCTGAGCCATTGCAAAAGGAGAAAGAGAAATGTACCTCCGTTGAAATGGTAGAGATTTGTGGTCTGCAGCCACTTAGAAAGCACTAGGTTAAAAGCATCAACCACAACTCTAAGGCAAAGACAGATGTAGGTAAAGGCTTCAGTTGCATAAGTGACCATTTTTCAGCTCAATGGAAGGAATAATTAACATCTCTAATGTCTTAGGGACAGCAAAATGCAGCATGGTTACTTCAGTGAAACACTCAGTGAGTGAACAAGGTTTCTGATGCTTTTTTCCCAGTAGTGGATTCCAGTAAACTGGCAATATGCTCTCCACATGGCTTTCAGAAGACCCTGATGTCCCTTTCCATGAGAAAAACTGGACTAGCATGATCATTCAGTTCTATCTACATGGGCTTGTTTCAAGAGTTCTGCTTGTTTTTTTCATAAAGGTCCAATCTCATCTCCCTGATTTTCTTCAACTACTGCAGATGTGTTAGAGATATAGCCTAAGGGAAGGCTTTTGGGGCAAAACACACACATGTACTGCTCCTTTTGTTTGATTGTTCACATGCTTCATGTTTGTGGGCATTTGCTACAACCAGTTAACATCCTCATTGGACGTCAACATCAACGTGAATGAGGACAATCTTTTCAGCAGGGCCTGTTGTGACAGGACAAGGAGTGGTGGTTTTAGCCTAAAGGGGATTTAGAGTAGATAAAAGGGATTTAGACTAGATAGAAGGAATATTTTTTTTCATGCTGAGAGTGGTGGAACACTGTCCAAAATTGCCCAGAGAGGTGGGAGATGTCCCATCCCTGGAACCATTCCAGGTCAGGCTGTTCAAGGCTCTGAGCAACCTGCTCTAGTTGCAGATGTCCCTGCTGAGTGCAGGGGGGTTGGACTAGATGACCTTGAAAGGTGCCTTCCAACCTGTCCTGGTTTGAGTTAGAGCAGACCTAACTCTGTTCAGTGATTTTACTTTCTAAAAGTATTCCATCCCATATACATATTCAATGTAGAAAGTGGGGTGTCAGTCCCCCCTTGCTAGAGTCCCCAGCTAGACTTCCCTTTCAAGACCTGAGATTCCTGAATCTTAAGTTTGGGCATCTGGTACCAGGACCCAACCCCCAGGGGAGCTGGATTCATCTGGTGCTGGGATTGATCTGGTGCTGGAGCCTGGACACCTGCTGCAGCCAGCTTCTGTGGTGACATAGTTATCATTGAAAGGGGGTTTGGGTTTGGTATTGGGTTCTGTGTATACTTGTATATATTTTATTTAACATTGTTATTATTATTAAAGTAGTTTTAGTTTTATTTTCCAATCCACAAGTCTCTTTGTCTCCCTTATCCCCTTAGGGGAGTAATAAGGAGCGTCTGTCCGTGGGTTGGTGGTCGGCCCAGCCTCTACCCTCGACACAACCCAAGCTATTCTATGATTCTACCAAAAAGTAAGAATTAGCTTGTGTTCCCTATGTGTCCTCCTGGGTGAAAAGACTCATTTTGATGTCCCAAGCACTAGAAATCTCTTGACAGCATGGCATGGGTCTGTTTTTCTGGTGGATCAGAAGTTAGTGTATTTGCAGAGAAGGAGAAAAAGTTAAAACCATCAAAAACTAGGAAAGAAAAAGACAAAAACCTTGGGATGATGATATGTGGAAACCTGTGGGGTTTGAGAATTTGACTGTGTAGACACAGAAAACGCAAAACTTTCCTGTCTCTCAGTGAGGAAAGCATGACTTGGACACCATGGCTGGGGCAGAATGAGAAATGCTTGGAGAGCTCCAAGGGGAAAAAAGAGAGAGGACACATGGATTCGCTCATCTACAAAGGCTTGGCTGGAAATGTAAGAAGTTAAACAAACTCTCCAGCAGGAGAAATACACTAGGCCATCATAACAAACAGCAGGAGATAAAAGTGCAAATTCACTCCAGCATTGTCCTCCCAGACTCCAGCCATAAAGCCAAGGCCAGCAGAGGTATGGTGGATAGAAGGAGACAGGACAGAATGCTCCTGGAGAAGGAGGTGCTGGCAGGATGAAATTAAAATGGCTCTGACTTGGGAACTGGAAGAGCAAGAGGAGATATGATAAACCTACAACGCCACCAAGGAGACACTTAGAACTTACTCAACCTGTTGCAGTCAACAGTAGGAACTCCTGGGCTCTGCAAGGATTGCTGTGCTTTGAGCACTGAGTAGCAAGGCACCTTGACTTTAAAGGATTTCTGACTTCAGTTTTAGGGTCTCCAGTGTCATAGAATTGTTTTGAGTGGAAGATGTCTTTAAGATCATCAAGTCCAACTGTTAATCCATCTCCGAGTCTTTTCAGTCCCTCCAGGGACTGTGATTCCACCACTGCCCTGGGCAGCCTGGGCCAAACCTTGATAACCCTTTCCATGAAAAAATTGTTCCTAATATCCAACCTCCCCTGACTCTACTTGAGGCTGTTTCCTCTTGTCTTGTCACTTGTTCCTTGGGACAAGAGATCAAACCCCACCTGGCTCCAACCTCCTTTCAAGGAGTTATAGAGAATGAGAAGGTCTCCCCTGAGCTTCCTTTTCTCCAAGCTAACCAGCCCCAGTTCCCTCAGCTGCTCCTCACAACACTTGTGCTCTATGCACTTCACCAGCTTTATTGCCCTTCTCTAGATGCACTCCAGCATCTCAATGTCTTTCTTGTAGTGAGGAGCCCAAAACTGAACCTAGGATTCAAGGTGTGTCCTCCCTGGTGGCCAGTCCAAGCAGACAAGCCCTGCCTTAGTCCTGCTGCCACTTTAGTGCTGACACAAGCCAGGATGCTTGGCCTTCTGGCCTACCTGGTCACCCTGCTGGAACATCTTAAGCCACTATCAACCAACACTCCCAGGTCCCTTTCTGCCAGGCAGCTTTCCCAAGACTGGAACACTTGTTGGGGTTGTTGTGATCAGCTAACAACTATGAACCTTGCTGAAGACTTTACAGTGTTTGGGATGTTCACAGCTTCTGTCATGTATATCTTCTAGGGGCTAATAAGGACAGAAAACATATCCCTGCTTTTCCTCAGTAAGGACATTTATATTGTCTCCCTCTTTCTCCCATATGTTGGAAGTCAAATACTTCAGAGACTGCTGCTTCTCTGTCAAAGTTAGCTGGGAACTAGTGAAGGGGCTCAAAAACTGCTAGAGAAAAAGTAGATGGTCCGTCAGACAGATGTATACTCCCTCCTACACGCTTCAGGAGTGACTGTACAAACTTTGTCTTCTTAGGATGCAACAAATCACTCCCACCTTCATCAAAACCTGGCAGCAAAGAGAGATTGCAGCCTTTGGTATTTCTCAGTGTTGGAGTCACTGCATTTACATTTTTTTCCTTTTCAATTTCTGCAGAAGAAGGAGTCACAGCCTGCAACACTGATTTTCTGCAGTTCCTTCTGTGCTTGCTTCAGGGTGGTGGTGGCAACCTGTGGAAAAAATACATAAATGACTGAAAATACATCTCCTCACATGGAGTATCTCTTCATGTCCTCAACTACGACTGGCTGTATCTTGATGGACAGAGAAGTTTCTTGGCATTTGATTTGACCAGCTTCAGTACCAGGAAGGGTCAGAGTGCTTGGGCTGTGATCTGTCTCATGAATTGGAGAAGCCACAGGGAACTCCTCTGCCAACAAGCTCAGTAAGAATTTGCCAAGGGCAACAGGCTCCTGATGGTACAAAACCAACAGTGAGCTTCAGTTATTGTGCCCTCAGTTGTCTCCTGTTCTCCTGTAGCCCTGTAGCTGGAATTTCTTTACTGAGAGGGTTATCAGGCAGTGGTACAGGCAGTCCAGGGAGGTGGCGGAATCACCATCCCTGAAAGAGTTCCAAAAACATGCAAATGTGGTGCTTCAGGTCATGGTTTAGTGGTGAGCATGGTAATGTTGGGTGGATGGTTGAACTCGGTGATCTCAGAGGTCTTTTCCAACCAGAATGATTCTATGATTCTATGGCATGTCAGTACCAACACACGAACTGCAGTGTGCCTCAAGAGAAGGTTAAGAGAAACAGGAACATCGTTAGTTTCTGACAGTTTTCACAGCAGCAGAGCTCCCAAGCATGCTTGCCTCATGCCTTTGGAGAAAACAGAAGAAGCCTGCTGCTTTTGGAATGCTTGCACAGCATGTAATTTTTGCAGCTCAAAGGCACCAGCAGCCAGAGGAATGCCTGAGCCATGGGGAGAGAGACCACAGCCTTTCATGCATCTTTACAGCACCAGCAGCCTGATCCTGCTTGGCGTGCAGGCTATAATGCAGTCACAGTGGTCCTGGGATCCAAGAAAGGAGTTTGGTGGCTCACACCATCTGGAAATGGGAAGATAGTCCATGGCATAGTGGATCTTCCAGGTGGGCTTAAGCTTCTACCTAGGGATGCTGTTGTACCCTGAGGATGTAGGACAGTGGTCCTCTCTGTGTCCTTGATCCCATACTGCTGGGCAGAATGTCTGGTTGGACTGCATTTCATCATTAGGAGACTTTCATGGTAGCTGTCTGCTCTGGAGCTACACAGAGGAGTCCACTGAGGTGTCTAGCAGGCTAGATGTGATCTGTAAACTGCCAAATCCAAAACCTAGTCCCAGAGAATAGAAATAAACTCCAAGGGTGGGAATCTTCCTCTAGAGGAGGAAGGAGACAACCAGATGGGCTTTTGGAATTTTCTCCTTTCTTTTATTTCTATAAACAACAACAACAAAAGCAGCTGGACAAGGCCTCAGGTTTATAGCCAGCCCTTGGAAGAACTGACATTCAGTGTTTGGGGGAGTTTTGGTATTACAGTTGTTTCTCAGTGGGAGACGTTCCCATAAAGCTCTCCCAGACTTGGACAAGGATATCATTCAAGCAGGTGTCTTTGTTTTTAAGAGATGCTGGAGCTCTGATGTTTCTTTTTATGTCTGAAATGAATGTAAAATTGTCAGTAGGGCTCCTCTGGGCTCTTCAGTTTCTCTTTACACAGACAGAGCCACCTCCACTGGGTACTGCCTGCCCAAGGAGAGGTGAGTGGAGGAGGACCAAGATAGCTTCCAAAATCCCGAACTATATAGTAAAAAATATTGCAGAAAGTCCCCAAGTAAATCTCCACTCAGACACAAACCATCCCATGTTCCCCTCTCCCTTTTTTATCTCCTTTGGGCTGAGCATCTGCAGCCAAAGAGACCTTCATCAACCATCTTTTGCTACCTGATTTAGAGCAAGAGGTTAACAGGTCACTGCATCCCTAGGAGAAGACTGTCTGTTCCTCTTGCACCTCAGTCACTCCTCCCTCACGGTCCCTGAAGGAGCTGCTCTGAAGAAACAGCCCCTGGCATGTGCACAATAGACCATGAGAGGTAGACTTGTCATTCAGAGCTGCATCCCTGCAGGTCAGTTTGTTGTTCAGTCTGTAGATGACTCCACATGGACAGAAACATGACAACCCCACCATAATACTGGTGAGGAATCTCTTCCTCAGCATTTTACCTTGTCCTAACATCAAACTGTTTAGAGCTGCAAAGGGAGAGTGGGGGTTACATGTTGCTAGCTATAGGTCAGAAAACAGAACAGTCTGAATTCCTCCTTTTTTTTTCATTAAAAAAGACAACTTTGAGTTAACAGGCTTTTCCATTTCAGTTGGGGCTTGGGAAGGGAGGACCATCACAGCTTTGTAGCAAATGGTTTAGTGTTCATGGGTCTTTGCTCACTCGGATGTTGGCCTTGCTATTAGAAAAAGCCAATGGCTGTCCCTTACGGATGGGACTTATCCTGGGACTGGAAAGAGTTTCTTGCAATTCCTGGTGATCTCTGCAGAAGCCAAGGATTCTTCACTGCTCACAACTGTTCAATAAAGGTCTTATCATTGTCACAAACTGCTGGGGACCTACTGATCAGTTCAGAGTGTCCCAGGTGTGGACACGTGGCCTCTGCCACCTCTTGGCATATGGAACTGATAAATATGTAGGTTTGAGGAATGTGGTGGGATTCAGACTTAGACATATAAACTTGAGTGCTTCTCTGATGTCCACTCTGCCTTTGAAGTTGAAAGAGATCTATTTAGCCAACCAGTCCTGAAGATGAGATCCAGTTGGTTAAATCATAGAATCATTAAGGTTGGAAGAGCCCTTTAAGATCATCAAATCCAACCATCAACCTATCACTACCATACCCATTAAATGTAAGCATGTGGTAGTGCTTTAGGGTCTAGAGCATGTAAGATACCTGATTAACCCTGCAAGTGCAGCCAAAGGCTTATGAAAGTCTCTTACGCTTCTGCTGTGCCCTCTAGAGCCCAGATCCGGTGCTCTTAGGGCCTCTCAAATGTCTAGACACTTTTGCTGGACACCTGCATCTTGCTCCAGGTGAATAGCTCTCTGAGTTCCACTATCTTTTTGACTGGCCTCTCATATAAAGGAAGCTCAGGCACCCAGTGTAATTGGTTCGCCAACTAAACCATGTCCCCAGGCACCATCTCTACACATTTTTTGAACTCTGTCAGGGATGGTGATTCCACCACCACCCTGGGCAGCCTGGGCCAATGCCTGATAACCCTCTTGGGGAAGAAACTCTCCCTAATATCTAATATGAACGTCCCCTGGCACAACTTGAAGCCATTTCTTCTTGTCCTATCACTTGTTACCTGGGAGAAGAGACTAAATATGCTCTTGATGACATCACCAAATAATTCAAAGCACCAGTCTATAGGAAAGTGTCCTACTTTTTTTGTTTTACAGATGTTACCATCAGGACAGGTGATGGTCACCACCAGTTTTGACACATTTGCCACTTGTTGCTCTGGGCTGAGTGCCATTTTGGAATGATTTGTCTTCTGGTTTTGATGCACACATTACATCTAGGGACTGCAGCATGCAAAATACAACTGGACACCATGTGAAAATGTGCTTTCTGAAAGAATTTCCACTGCTTTCTACTCAGATATTTCGAGACAGTCTGGAGATACCAGAGGGAATCACCTTTCCAGCAAGGTTTCAGTGCACTCAAACGCAGATAGAAACTAGAGGAGCAAAAAATGAGAGCAAGCAGAATCTGGTCGTTATGGATTTATGTCTCAAATTTGATGGCTTGTTAAACTGATTTATTTTAAGATTATCCATAGTTTTCTGCTGCACCTTTAGAATTCCCTTCTGAGTTCTTTTTTGGTACAATTCTCCTGCTACAATCTGCTATGCACATCACCTGCCCTGTAGGTGTCAGCTAATAGGATAAAAATGAACAAGAAACTGTTCTGGTTGCAATTGTTCCTTTCTCTGAATCTTTATTTTAAAGGTGGAAATAAGAACATGATTTGTTTGGAGAACATCACCTTTCTGTTAAAGCTGGTTGAAAAATCAACAGGTGGAGGAATCCATGGGGGATAGGAAGCTGACAATCCGAATGACCATGTAAATCTTATTTCCAGAGAAAAAGAATTGAAAAGGTCGTATCATAAAATGGCAAAGTGAACACATCAGTGGTTCCCTCACCCTAATTCCCGTGGTGAATGGAGGAGAAGCAAGTTCTGGAAAACCTTAAACTAGAGCTGAATTTGGGAACTGAGGCTGTATTTAATTTTTTTTTAAAAACAATTCCTAATTAGACAAACATTTCATAGGTTTTGAAGCACTTCCTTTAGTGCCAAGTGTATCACCAGAAGAAATCTGAAGGAGTCGTTCAAGTGGTGAGGAAAGGGAGGATATTACAAAATCCTTATTACAAAATCCTAATCACTCAGTTTTTAATGACTACCATAAAGAAAAGGAGTGATGGCTCTAGTGCAGAGCAGAAGTTATCCTGGCAGAAGATTTCAGCATAAGTGACAAGCTAAGAGGCAACCTGGTAGAGTGGGAGAATAGTACTGCAATGGAGAGAGACTTGAGACCTTTCACTTAAAAGAGTCACCTTGGGGAAACCTTCAAGAAAATGCAGTTTTAGCCCAATATTGGAAATCCAGCGGTGTTTTGAACTTCTAGGGGACACATGCTTTAAAAGTGGAGTCAGGGACTCTTCCAGCTGGTTGCCCTCTTTCCTGGGACCACAGTAGTCATCTCCATCGATAAGAAATGTGGTGGATGCAGAGAATTTTGTTTAGGTGCTTAGCAAAACCCGTGTTTGGACAGATAGGATTACCTTGTTGCTCTTGGAATGTGAAGTTCATGCCTCTTGTTGTATATTTATCATCCTGTCTTGCCTCTTGGAGGAGGGGGAAGGGAACAGTAGGAGGGAAAAGAAAGTGGAAGGCAGGAGAGAGAGGACTCAGATAAGGGAGGAGGTTGCGTGGGGTGCATCTTCCCAGGCAGAGTGATTTATTTTTCTTCTGGGAAACATTGAAACTTCCAAGTCAAAATTAATGGGACAAAAACAATTTCCAGGTGCTCAGAAGTGCAAAAGTATCATAAATCAAAGGGGTTGTCTAAAGGAGGAAGCTCACAGTCAAGGGAGAGAAAAACAGGCAGAAGAGTAGACTCCTGAAGCTGTGTCTCCTCTGATGTGTCAGGTGGTCTCCAAGTTCCTGTGAGGCAGAGAGGACATGGTTTGGGCTGCACAAGGTGTTTTCTTGGGGTCCTTCATTGGAGGACTGTGATGTAGGAGTTCGTTGTCCAGACCTGGAGCGCAATGACTAAGATGTGACATTATCTGCAGAGGATCAGGAAAGACTAAGAGGAAAAACTGGCAAAGGCAGATGTCAGAATCACTCTCTCCCCATTTTCTCCCCATTTTCATCCTGGGACCCCAGACCTCTAGGCCAGCTGTCTTCTGACATCCCAATATTGTTCTAAATTACATTTACTCAGCTTAATTTTAAACTCATGGATGCTGTTGTCCAATGGCATCCAATATTGTGCATACAGAATCATAGAATCATGGAGTTGTTAGGGTTGGAAGGGACCTTTCAAGGTCATCTAGTCCAAGCCCCTGCAGTCAGTAGGGCCATCTGCCACTAGAGCAGGTTGCTCAGAGCCTGAACCAACCTGACCTGAAATTGTTCCAGGGATGGGACATCTCCCACCACTCTGGGCAGCGTGGGCAGGGTGTAAACCACCCTCAGAGGAAAAGATTTATTCCTAATATCTTGTCTGAATCTCCTTTTTTTTTCAGTTTCAAACCATGACCCCTTGTCCTGTCACTATGCTCCCTGATAATAAGTCTGTCCTCATCTTTCTTCTAGGCTCCTTTTTCATCTACAACATTTACTTCACAAGAGCTCCCTCAGTGTCAATCATGCCAGTAATGCTGACCTTCTTCTGACATCTGCAGTAACGATTTTATTTCTTTACTTCTTTGTTTCTTTGTTTATTTTCAACCAGAGAGCACATTTCTCAGGTGCAACTAGGATTTCAGTTAGAAGATTTCAGAATGTTATGAGGATAATGGGTCATCTCAACACTTGGAAAATGGAAGGAGCTGGACTGTTTTGGTGGAGACATTTTCCTCTTTTTCATATATCACCTCCACCATTGTCAAAGTGGTGGAGTCACCATCCCTGGAGGGATTTAAAAGACATGTAGATGCGGTGCTGAGGGACATGGTTTAATGGTGACCTGGCAGTGTTGGGTTAACAGTTGAACTTCATGCACATAAAGGTCTTTTCCAACCAAAATATTTTTATGATTCTAAGGGTCAGGACTGGGATGATCACTAGACAAGTGACAGATGCTATCTATGCACCTTTTCTTTCCCAGAGAGGAAGAAAAAGGTAACAAGGGAGAGAGATTTACAGACTGGACCAGCTTAAAGTGAGTATTGCCATCCAGAGTTAAATTCCCTTGAGGTACACATTGGACTTCACCATCATTCATCATCACCCACCGAGTATTAGAAAGGGTGTGGTTAGTAGGTCACAGAGGTTTTTCTCCCCCTTTACTCTACCCTGGTGAGGCCACATCTGGACTATTGTGTCCAATTCTGGGCCCCTCAGGTGAAGAAGGATAGGGAACTGTTGGAGAAAGTCCAGCGCAGAGCCACCAAGATGCTGAGGGAGCTGGAACATCTTCCTGATGAGGAAAGGCTGAGGGAGCTGGGTCTCTTGAGCTTGGAGAAGAGAAGGCTAAGGGGTGACCTCATCTATGCTTTTAAATATGTGAAAACTGCCCAGAGAGGCTGGGGAGTCTCCTTCTCTGGAGAGATTCAAAACCCGTCTGGACATGCTTCTGTGTGACCTGGTCTAGGGACGCCTGCTGTGGCAGAGGGGTTGGACTAGATGATCTTTCCAGGTCCCTTCCAGCTCCTAACATTCTGTGATTCTGTGAAGTAGTTCCAGGTCCATGAGTGGAAGCAATACCACTAATGGATTTACCCTTGCCTGAAGCAGGAAATACCCCTAACTTATTTCCCCTAACTTATTAATTTCTTATGCACCATTCTTTTATTATTATTAATTACTATTAGCAATGATTATATGTTATTATTTCTTCTGTGGTAGCCTCTAGCAGCTCTAGAGCATCTCTAACCTTTGCAGTGCTAGGTGCTATATGAATTTATAGGATAAATATGGTCTCAACTTTCTTCTCTATTTATCTGAAGCTGTCCTGGTCTTGGCCCCACTGAGTATATTACCCATTAGTCAACTTGCTGACAGCTGTAGAGGACAATGAGCCAGTTCCCTAGTTGAGATGAGCCATTGGGCAATTAAACTAATAATAGTGAAAATCTCTGGGCATAAGAAAAGGAAACATTTATGAGCTAATGTTAAGTGCATGAGGGCTGAAGCGAAACAAACCCCCTTCACAATTATAAGAGGGGAAAAGGAGAACCCAGGCTCATTAATAAACAAAGAGCAGGATGTAATTAATAAATGCCTCCAAAGCCACAAGAATATGGAATTCCTTTCTAAATATGTCATTAGAAAGAAAAATAAAGACAAAAATGAATCTGATAAGGATGGGCTTGGAAACTCTGAAGGTACACAAACCATGGAATCTGGCTGACATTTATCCTGCTTCTTCAAGGGATTTAACTAAGGAGTTACAGAATCACTATGGAAAGGTGGAAAGGTGCCCACAGGATATAAAAGTAAATGGATGTAGCGTGCTTTTTTGTATGGCAGAAGCTGTCTGCTGTGCTGGTCATGGTGTAAACACAGCAGAGGGAGATGGTCCCTGGCAAGAAGGGAGCGCACCATCGGCCCCGGTCCACGACATGAACCCAGGGTGACATTTGTAATGTGCAAGGAAAAAGGAAAGATTTACTGATCTTCCAATTTTAGGAAAAAAACCCAAAGGGTTCTGCTACAAAACCACAATACTGTTCAGGTTCACAGAGTCACAGAAGTGTTCTGGTTAGAAAAGACCTTTAAGATCATGAAGTCCAACTGTTAACGCAGCACTGCCAGGTCACCACTAAACCATGGCCCTCAGCACCATGTCTACACACCTATTCAATCCCTCCAGGGATGCTGACTCTACCATTTCCCTGGGCAGCCTGATCCAGGGCTTGACAACCCTTTTGGAGTACAATTTTTTCCTAATGTCCAAGCTAAACCTCCCCTGGTTAGGCCATTTCCTCTTGTCCTATCACTTATTACTTGCTAACACCCTAATGTCCTTCTTGGATTGAGGAGCCCAAAACAGACCCCAGGATTAGATGTGTGGCCTCACCAGAGCCCAGTACAGGCAGTCACTTTCCTAGTCTTCCTGACTTACTGTTCCTGATCCCTTGACCAGTTGTCTAAGGCACTGAAATCTCTATTTCTCTCAAATTTCTTGTAGTGAGGAATAAAGCTACATAGAAAGGAAGCACATTATGGTTTAAAAATACTAATAACTACCAGTAGGTCAGTCACTTCCTAACTTTTTCATGTCTTGGACCTCATGTTCACACTCACTTGTGGTGCCCCATAAACTCTCCCTTTTATTTTTTGGAGATGCAGTTCAGGAGGGGAGAGCTGTTGAAGCACACATCGAAGCCCTTGCGAAACACCATCTCCTGAACTTCATTTGCTCATGTGCCTTGAGACTTAAGGCCAAGAGGGAGACATACATCTGAGAAACCTGAAATGGGCAGCAGATGCAAAACCTGGCACCAGGGAAGCCCTGACACCCACTGAGAGATGAGAGGCTTTGAAGGGGAGGGAGAATCAGCTCACAATGGATGAGGCACAGATGGGAGAATCCAAGGAGAGCTGCTTGGGGAGGAAGAGGCATGATCAAAGCCACACTCAGGATGAATATCAGCAGGACAGGATGGTGCTCACAAAGATCGGAGGAGAAGAGGTTCCCACACAAGGCTTTGCTGGTGCAGCTGGGTTGGAAAGGGCAAGCTGCAGAGGCAGCATGTGTAGGGCAATAAGCCAGCACTGAACATAAATGATCTGACTCTCCTATAGTCAAAGTATTTAAACCAAGCAACTATTTTTCCCTCCAAAAGGCATGCTCCTGCTTGATCAGCAATGGTGGTCTCCAATAGAAAGGGGTGTGGAGCTCTGCAGTAAGACTGCAGGACCATAGATACTTCTGGACTGCAAATCTACGCGTTTGCTGGAGGTCAATGCCCTGCTTTAGTCCTTCCCTGTTTTTTTCTTTTTCTTCCCATTTTCTATTCACTGGGAGAAGAATCAGCCTCACAACTATCTACTCCAGCTTTTTCCCAGTATACAACACAAGTGACGATATTTTGGCAACCTATCTGGGTTATATATTTTTTTAGCAGTCTTGTTCTCTCTCTTTTCTGGACTTTAATATGCGTTTTCAATTCTACACTGCAAAATGCAAGAAGTAAATGAAGAGACACTTTAGATGAGTAATATAGAGACCTAACAGAGGGTGGAGAAGAGACACAGTAACAAACAGACCTAAATAAAGAGTCAAACTCTTAATAAATTATGTCCAACCACCAGACAACTGTAGCAGAGCAGCCAAATTAGCTGCCATCCCCTGATGCTGATAGTCTAGATAAAATATTCAACCCAATCTAGACGAAAGAGAGGCTCTCAGCAATGGTACAACAGTTTGCTTTCTAGCCGAGGCAAAAAATAACATCTAATCATTTAATACGATTCCTTCAAATAAACTTCGTTTGGAGATAATGACTTCCAGATGGATGGAGGTTTATAAACATCTCTGCCACATGGTATGTTCCCACTGGGTAACAGAGAGGGTAAGAGAGGGGGTTAGTCACTGGGTCTATAACAGTAAATTAAATGTGGCTGGTGCTGATCTACAGCTCCAAGGTCCATGCTGCTTTTCCGTCTTGCCATACAAAAGCACGTGGCCGTTTCCAAACAGCCTGTTTGGAGTTCCTGCCTTCTGCTACCTCCTGACCTGTGCCTGGGAGGCAGTCTGGTGGTCCAGACCTGACTGGTGCCAAAAGCATCCTAAATACTAAACTATTTGGAGAAAGGAGCTCTCATGCCTGGGAATAATCCCAGGTGCTGTTTGATTTACCCTTGTAGACACAGCCTAAGAGAAATGTTGCAGAAGACCCCACACCCTTTCTGCATCAAACAATACCCTCCTTGAAACTATTTTGGAAGCTCTTCTAAAGCTTCAGGGCAGGATTATCATGGCCAGCTTTGAAAACGTGGAAACCCACATGAAAGATCAAGTCACAAATAGTCATACTCAAAAGCCAAGGGAAGAACCTGTTCAAAATGTCCACCAACTAATAGCCCAACACCTTTTTGGATGAAATACTAACCTTGAGCGCCTTGGAGCCAGAACTGCTAGTCGTGCTGTCAGTGTTACACATGTCTTTGATTGCTCTGTTGGGTTGGGGCCCTGCAGAATCAGCACAAGGAATGTGAAGGCAACAATGGCACTTCACGCTTCGTGTGGAGAACTTGGAGTGGTATTAATTATTTTTCATTTTGCTGCTTTGCATTAAGAGACAGAAGGCTGAAACCAATCCAGGCAGAAATCAGCCACAGTTATTAGTGTCTCAAATCTTTGTCTTGTAGGCTTCAGTCTGGTTAAAACAACAGAAGAGGAAAAAAAAAAAAAAAAGCAAGCTAGACATGTTTCAGATGAAGGCCCCTAAGGTATGTGGAATTTGAGTTAAATGACCTGGTTTGGGTCCAGCTCTAATTATTTCCTTTTAAATGCTCAGATTTTTTTTTCTCTGCCCTGTTTACAGGGGATTGTTGGTTTGTTGCTTCTGCCTCAGTTTTATCCATACCTCCTGCCATGAGAACATCTCCGTAGATCTCACAGCTGAAATAGAAGTGATCCATGGAGACAGTTGGATTTCATCAAGGACCTCAATGAAGGTTGGAGTATTTTTTGCTCATCCTGCCTTGGTTTTTCACCCAGTGGGTTGGGAGGAGAGCCCTCAGTTTCAGGCAAATTGACTTCTGTTGAGCTAAGACCAGAGAGGCCCCAGTTCCTAAGCCTTTCTCCTCCCTAGAAGTCCCTGCAGTCCATGGGTGTCTACAAAGACATATTGCCAGGTCCTCTGCAACCAGGCTGCACTTAGCTTTTCAAAGCATGATTGAAATAGAGCAATAGCTTGAAGCTTCAGAGCTTCCCAGTCTCTTGAAGTTGGACATTTCCTCCGGGGAAGTCCCTTAGTGGTAAAGGGCTCCAGGAGGTCTTCTGCCCTCTTCCACATGAAAGCCATCATATTTTGAGGTCCTCAGGTAGTCACTGAAAGGGAAGCTAGGCTCTAGGCTTTGGGATGATATTTTTAATTTAGTGAAGAGATGTAGGTTGTGGATCTTGAGTGAAAGTTATTGGTGGGTTACATCCATGTGGTTTGATGAGATGGTGATACCCAACATGCATCCTCCTGATTCTGATGCTTATCAGAGGATGATGTCACAGCAGAGGTTTGCTAAGAGAAGATCAGAAACTTGAAACTCATTTTAATATGTAACTGGAAAACAAGGCAAAGGACAAGCAACCAGCCCAAGGTACTGTCTGTTAATCCAGACAGCATCCTAGGAGCTGGTAGAAGAGTTGAATGCCCTTGCTGGGTCCATATGTGGGCCATGAATATTTCTTTCTATCAAATGCACACTTGCTGCTTCCATGTCTGGGCCAACTCTACAGCACCAGACAAGTATCTGGATTAAGGTTTCCATTGAAGGAGACAGTCCTACAGAGCTTCTTGTTTGCTTGGTTTGGTATTCACCAGTGAACTACTAAGCCCAGAAGTGATCTTTCCAGTTGGAACAGGGCTCAACCAATCTAGTTTCTGTAAGAACATTTCAACCCAGGAACTGGTGTTTTTCCTGCCTGCTGAATCAAGCTTATTACAGAGCAGAGCTTGCTGTGCTGTTTCGAGGGTGGTTGAAAGGGGAGGGTTAAATTCTAGATGACTACCATGACCTTCAGAGAGCCTGGGAGCAGGAAAGGGGTGACTTTGCTTTGTTTTGTTTTCACTGGAGAGGGTGAGAGTGATTTTGCTCTTGACACTCACTGTGCTACTGAAGGCATCGGAAAGTCACCAGGCAAACTTTACTGGAGAGCAGGGGGATGAAAAAAACAGTGCTGATTTCTGAGATATTGACCAGCCTGTAAGATTCACAGTTGGGTGATGGAGCCCAGAAGGAGGGCATGTGTGGTGGAGGCACCGTGGCCAGGTCATGCTCCAGACTGACTTTCACAGCTGTCAGCTAATCACGCTATCTTAGAGGAGCTCTAGCTCATGTTACCAGCAGTAGGAGGTGACAATGACCTCTTTCTTTCTTTCCCTTCCTTCCTTTCTTCCTTCCTTCCTTTCTTTCCTTCTTTCTTTCTCTTCCTTTCTTTCTTGGTCTTTGCCTTTTTTTCTTTCCTTCTTTCTTTCCTTCTTCTTTCCTTCTTTCTTTCTTTCTCTTTTTCTTGCTTTCTCCCTTTCTTTCTCTCTTTCTTTCTTTCCACTCAATGTTTCAGAAACTGGATCTCTTGAAAACTTGCTGAAGTAATTTCCTTGTCCCTTGAAAGAATGCAGCTTGAGGGCAACTCCTTCTTGAACCAAGTGCCTCTGACCCCTTTTTAGAAGAGGGAGGCACACAAAGATGCTGCAACTGTGGTCTCAGGACCTGTTCTGTGTTTCTCCCATAAATGCTTTTCACCAGAAAATTCTGCTTTGCCCAAAACTTTGCCTCAAACCCAACATTCTCTTGATGAAAATTTGCCTCTTTTAGTGAAGCTTCATGATTTCCCAATTCCACAGAAGAACATATTCCCAGGTCATTTTCTAATTAAAATATTTTAGCAAAAACTATTCCTCTGCCTTTCCGTGCCTCTGTTGCTTTTGCTCCTGCATAAAACCCTCTAGCATCTCTACATCCAAACCACCTTGTTGTTTCAGCCTTGTCCCTCCTCAGGATCAGCACCTTTGAAATTTGTAGCCTACAGTCAACTGCTGGTGGGAATGTTGCCTCTGTCTTCAGGTAGACATCACATGTGGGTGAGGAGATAACCTAAATATGATTCCTTCTCATGAGTGTGCTAAACCATAAAGGGCTGCCATACCTTGGCATGAGGTGAGAGGAGTGTGTGAACACAGACCTCAGAGTAAGACAAGGTTGTGCCATCTCTTGAGCCCAGACTGCTTTTAGGCAAGCCATTGATCAGGTCGGGCTTTTAGCTGAGCTGTAGGGTGCACCAGGGAAGAAGTTTAGTGCATGCTACCCCTTGTACCCTTCTCATATGGGGAGTAGGGTTGACTCACTGTGTCCAGTCACTATCATTTACCACCAGGGGGTTGCCATCAACCACAAGATGCCCAGAAGTGAGTTGGAAGGTCCAGCGTTGAGTTCACCTATAAGGTCTTTGGAAGGTTCCATGGTTATTGAACCATAAGCATGGTCTAACACTACACATTTGGTAGAGTTAATGAAGTAGGAAGGGCACTTAGGTTGGTTTAACATCAGCATGGCCATGTCTGCTAAGCTGCATGAGTACACTGGTGAAGGAACACATGGGCTCTATCACGGTCACAGGATGCAGTCCCTGCTTCTGTCCCACCTTGGACATTAGCTGTATGTATGACTCTGGACTACCCTGCTCAGCTTCTTTATCCATCAGCTTGGGATAATAATGACTGCCCACCCCACAAGTGGAATTTATGAGGTCACCTCTGGAACCATTGTCCCAGCAGAGTGTTATGGAGTGACTGAGGTCATTAAACATCTGATGGAGTTGGGTTGATGTTTTGCCTTTGTAGGAGTACCCAGGAGTCCTGGCAAACCTTCCAGCTTCCTTTGTACTGTCATGAGGAAAGGGGACAAGTCAGCCTTAGAAAATGCTGTTAGCAGGAAAGAGGAGACTTCTGGGAAAGGACTTCTCTGCAAAATTAGTTTTGCTGAATTTACAAGGTGTTGAAGGCTATTAATCTTACATGCTTTGGTACCACAAGATTGTAAACAAAGTTACAATATGCCTTTCTGCAGAGACATTTATCAGCCTCTATCTTTTTCCCTCTGGCTTTCTTCCACTTCCTTTCCTTTTCTTTTCTTTTCTTTTCTTTTCTTTTCTTTTCTTTTCTTTTCTTTTCTTTTCTTTTCTTTTCTTTTCTTTTCTTTTCTTTTCTTTTCTTTTCTTTTCTTTTCTTTTCTTTTCTTTTCTTTTCTTTTCTTTTCTCCTTCTCTTCTCTTTTCTTTTTTTCTCTTTTCTTTTTCTTCTCTTTTCTTTTTTCTTCTTTTCTTTTTTCTTCCCTTTTCTTTCTTCTCTTCTCTTTCTTTTCTTCTCTTCTCTTTTCCCTTCTTCTTTTCTCCTTTCATCTTTACTCTTTTCCCTACTTATATTTTACTCCTTCCATCCCTCTCATTTTTTGATTTTTCTCCTGGACTTCTTCCCATTCTCTAGGTTGTCTTATTAATTTCCCTCTTTCTGCAAGGAAAAATAAAAGGCTTGTGGGCTGGAGACTTTACAACAATCTCTCATAGTCCTGGATTGAAAATGCCTAGCTGGGGGTCTATAATGTTCTGACAGGGAAAGACTAGACATCATTAAACTAACAATCTAGGAATTTTTATGAATTTCAGAGTTCAGCAATCTTTACTAACTACATGGCATGGGTTGCTGAGGTGTTAGCAGCCATCAGTGAAGAGCTACTGTGGCTTTGTCAGCACCTGGAAGCAGGGCTGCAGAGAGGAATGAGCTGAGAACGTGAGTGGAGAGAAACAAGAATCACAGGATCATTAAAGTTGGAAGAGACCTCTAAGATCATCAAGTCCAGCTGTCAACTTATCACCGGCATGCCACTAAACCATGTCCCTAAGTACTGGTTTTGAACCCCTCCAGGGATGGTGATTCCACTACTGCCTTGGGCAGCCTGTGCCAAGGCCCAACAACACTTTCTGTGAAAAAAAAATTCCTAATATCAAATCTAAACCTTCCCTGGTGCAACATGAGGCTGTTTTCTCTTGTCCTATCACTGGTAACCAGGAGAAGATACCAACCCTTATCTTGCTCCAACCTCTTTTCAGGTAGTTTTAGAGAGAGATAAGGCCTCCCTTGAGCCTCTTCTTCCTCACACTAACCAATCTCACTTCCCTCAACTGCTCCTCATAAGACTTACTCTCCAGAATCTTCATGAGCCTAGTTGCCCTTCTCTGGACACACTCCAATGCCTCCATGTCTTTCTGCACACAGCAGCCCCAGGTGAGACCTACCTGCTTCCTCCCTGGTTTGTGCCTGCTTTGCTGGGTTCTAGTCCCCAAACTATATATTGGGACATCAGAAAATATGTTGAATAAAATGAAATTGCTAGGAGTTGGGAGTGTAATTTAATCTGCCCTATTCTCTACTTTGGCCACCCCCATGTACCAAGTTATATGGATCCTTGACCCAAGCAATGTGTCTGTGCTTGTGTTCTGATCTGACTGAGTTAGTTAAGATGAGATGCTGCTACACCTCTCATTTGAATGTCTTCTCTCATGATAAGGACTGAAAGTCAGGGTTTTCAGATGTGACTGATAATTTGGAGTATTTTTCTTGAGGCCTTTTAAGGGATGATCTTTTAAGGGTATTTATGCTGGATTGGCTTAAGGATCCACCTCATCTGGTATCTAGGAGCAGAAGCAGATGAAGAAGTCTTGTTGCTTACAAGACCTCATCTGGAATACTGTGTTCAGCTCTGGAGCCCTCAACACAGAAAGGACACGGACCTGGTGGAGCGGGTCCAAAGGAGGGCTACGAAAATGGTCAGGGGCTGGAACACCTCCCCTGTGAAGACAGGCTGAGGGAGCTGGGATTGTTCAGCCTGGAAAAGAGAAGGCTTCGGGGGGACCTAATAGTGACCTTCCAGTACCTGAAGGGACCTTACAAAGAAGCTGGAGAGGGCCTGTTTATAAGGGCCTGTAGTGAAAGGACAAGGGGAAATGGCTTTAAATTAGAGAAGAGTAGATTTAGATAAGATATTAAGATAAAGTTCCTTACCATGAGGGTAGTAGAGCACTGGAACAGGTTGCCCAGGGAAGCAGTTGAGCCTCCGTCCCTGGAGGTATTCAAGGTGAGGCTGGACAGGGTTCTGAGCAACTTGATTTAGTTGGGGATGTCCGTGCTTGCTATATGGGGGTTGGACTAGATGACCTCTGGAGGTACCTTCCAACCCAGATGATACTATCATTCTAAGCACCTTTGCCAGGCAAAAGTATATTCAGAACCACTGTGCTGCTCACTTTGCTACCCAGTAAAATGCAATCTTCCACTCTCTTGATGCTGTTCATTGCATGCTTATAGCATAAATTCAAATGATGAATGAAACACTTTTCTTCTTGCTCCGTAGGACAAGAGAACTGGAACAAGAGGAAATGGTCTAAAGTTGATCCAGGGAAGGTTTAGGTTGGATATTAGGAAAAATTTCTTCACCTAAAGGGTTGTCTAGGCCCGGCCCAGCCTGCTCAAGGAAGTGATGGAGTCACCATCCCTGGAGGGGTTTAAAAGACATGGGGACATGGTGCTGTGGACTTGGTAGCATTGGGTTAATGGTTGGACTTGATGATCTTGAAGGTCTCTTCCAACCAAAATCACTCTGTGACATCTGGCCAGCCTTGATGTTTGGTGCTAAGCATGTTCCATTCAGAAGCTGGAGGTGCCTTCATGGTGATCTTTGCATGGTTGTGCAAAGCTTTTTATTGTCCTTCAGGATGAAAGCTGCCAGTGGAAAGAAAGATACAATTATTTGAGTGGCAGTTTAAGGTAGACCTTCCATAAAGTTAGAATAGTATATATTCCACATATATGTATATATTGATATATATGAGGTGTTTTTTCCACTGCCAGTTATTTCTAAGACCACCACCCCTCACATTATTTCCTGCCTCTCAATCTGCTTATCTTTCCACTTTATTTAATTAGAAACATTGGTTTTGATTATGCTTCTCTTTGGAGATTGAAGACATCATGCCAGTCTCCACGTAGCTCAGGTAGAAGCACATCAGTTGCCCTGAAGTCACCTTGGGGAGAACAAAGAGGAGGAAAGGCTCTCTATCTCTCTGTGATGGATTACTAACCCATCCCTGGGATATTCTAGAGAGAACAGACGTGCAGCCCATGCTGAGGATGAATTACTGGATCCTATTATAACAGGAGGAATGGGGAAAAAATAAAAAGGAGAATTTCTGTAGATAATCAGCACCAGCTGCCATTTGGGGGGTACCCCCATCCTCCAGGCAAAGCCGCAGCTGTGATTCATACCAGGTCCCACATTGTTGCCTGCCCTTAACATCTGAACAATATGACTTCTCCTGCTTTAGTCCACACATATTTCTTCCTTACATGTGAGTTTCCGGCTGCTCACCAAAGCAGGAGGCTGGGGAAAGATGTAACTCATCCATGAGGAGCATGATGGACAAGGACATGCTGGGGGAAGGAATGTATCCGGTGAGACTCTGGATGGGAGACATGGATCTTCGTCTCTGCATTATTTCCTTGTCAGGGTAATTGGAAGCAACAAGGCATGGCATGGAGCTTAAGCCTTTGTGGGAGTTACTCCTCATAATATATGGAGTGCTTACAAGAAGCTGTGACAACTCTAGTGCATGGCTCACATGTTGGGTCTTTCATGTGAGCCACTGAGGCAGGGAAAGAAGCTGACAAGTTTCATGCGGTCCCAGGGAGAAAAGACTAGTTAGAACTAGGATGATCTTAAAGGTCCCTTCCAACCCAAACCATTTTACCATTCCATGACTTTATGATTTTGTTTGATGTACACTTGGTCCTGTGTATGGAGAGCTGCTGCAAAGGGTGTCCTCTGCTCACCACCACTTTGATGGAGGCTTTTAAGCTGCAGGTTGCACTGTGTCCTCCTCCAAAATCATCTCTACTGCACCTCCCATGAGCGCTGGATACTGGGCATGATGGGAGGGGAGATAGATAAAATGAACCAACTCCCAGGGATGAAAAGGAGGATCTCTCTAACAGAGTGTGCTGCATACTCTAGCTGGGTTGTAATTCCATCCAGGAAAACTTACACCATTCCCAATCTCACCCTTTGATCATTTCTGGAGAGACAATGGATCTGGGGCCTCCACTGATGACCTGCCGCCGGCGCCCAGCAGAGTGGATGGACAATGATGAATTGGTCTGAGGTAAGATGTCCTACTGCAAAACACATGTGTAACACATCTTGCCTCCCTCCTGCTCCTTAAAAAACATCACAGGAACTGGATTTCTTCTATTTTTTTGGCTTGGAACCAGTAAAAGACAAACACTCTAGGGGAGGGTGTGATTGTGATGCTGTGCTGGAGTGGTGCTCAGCAGAATCAGTCCCTAGAAGGGTGCACAGCAGGTGAGTTGTGCTCAGAAATTGCAGTTTTGCTCCTTCTGTTTGGAACTGACTCCTGGCCACTGCAAGAAAAAGTGAATTCTTCTTGACTATTGCTAAACACCTCAATTTTTTTAGGCGAAAAGGAGTATTTACAGCTTTGCTCCTTTACCTCCATGCATAGGTATGCAAATATAAGGGTTTCATCTTATGGCCAGAGGTAGAGATGGAAGGAGAAGTCCATACCAAGGGGCTGTGTTTAAAGGTGCTCCTGTCTGACTACAGTGACACCACTTTTGCTGCAATGAAGCTTGTAAGTTTAAGCAAGTCAGGATGTCACTGTGCTAAGCATTAGATGTGTAGGCTGAGACCTACCAAGCTTGTTATCTAGACAGATATGACAGATAAGAGTGGGGAAAGGAAGTACTATCCTGGGAAAAGGAAACTCAGAAAAACTGTGTTTCTTGAACAAAAGCTTCCTGACTTGAGCAGTCCAGGTCTCCAGTGCCTCCCTCTGGTACTCATCGTCCTGAAATGATCTCTTTGTATGAATGGGTTTCCATAATCCCTTGTGTTATTGTAGCTCGATTCCTTCTCTTGTTGCGATGCACAGAGGCTTTTGTTGTTGAGCCATGAAAATAAGCAAGAGAGAGGAGAAACAGATAAAGGAGATAAAGAAATGGTCCTTGGGAGATGTGAAGAAGAAGGCTGTGTCTGAGGTTATGCAGGTCTGAAAGTGCTGTGGCCATGGGGGACAGTGCAGAGCAAGGAGTGAACAGTGGAAGGGCAGTGAAGAGCTGGGCACCCCTTCCATGCCCTGAAGGCTGTCAGCTCCCATGGAGAAGAAGCAGCAATAGACCCCACACAGGCACCTTTCTGGCAGGCAGATGTTTCTATCGTGTTTGACAACCATAGAAGGCTCAGATTTTGGCAGGGGGGATGGGTGGAGGGAAGGAAGCTGAGTGAGAGCAGAAGATGCAGCCAAACCCTGGTGAGGCTTAAGTGTCCATATGCACCTTAGAGATGTGAGTCCCACCTCAAAGCACATGGCCATAACACAAATGTCGTGCACTCCCACTCATGAAGACACACACAGACCAACTCCCATGGCAGAAGTCTTCTGAAGAGTTGCTCTGAACTGATAGCTAACACAACTACTAATGGTACTGTGTAGATGTATTCTTCCATGTATCCTCCACTAACTTCAATGTTGCTTTGTAAAGCCTGTTCAGAGAAAGGGCTGTCACTTTCTTATGATCTGGACAGGTTGAAGTGATGGGCTGAAGCCAACACTAGGAGGTTCAAGAAGGCCAAGTGCTGGTTCCTCTACTTGGGTCACAAAACCCCCGTGAACGCAAATGGCAGTGGGAAAGTGGTTTTGGTGGAATGAAGCAACAGCTCCACTTCCCTTCTTTTCTCACAGAATCATTAAAGTTAGAAGAGATCTCTAAGATCATCAAGTCCAACCATCAACCTACCACCTCCGTGCTAATAAACTATGTCACTAAGTACCACATCTGTATGTTTTTTAAACATCTCCAGGGATGGTGACTTCCCAACTTCGGTTTGTTTTGGGCAAATCACTCACTTGTGGCCCCTCCATTCTTTCTGAGAAGTTAATGTTGGACCTATTAATTGAATTAATAGGTTATTAATCGAATATGAACCAGCTGGAACATGAAAGCAGGTAACCAGAAAGCACTACCTCTCTCAGCTAGGAGATCAAGGAGAAGCACAGATGTCTCACGAACCAACACGTGCACAGCCTTTGTCCTTCCTTGAGAGGCAAAAATCTTTGTACCTTCATTACATATTATTCATAATGAATCTTCTTGAATTTCTGTGAACAAAGCAAGATGGTTTCATCTCCACTCATTGAGTCACAATCAGACAGAATTCTACTGGAGGAGTCTCAGAAGTTGTGTATTATCTGAGTGGTGTCTTCTGGTTTGTTTTCTTACACCACAACCTCATGAATTAACTATTCCCAGCACTTTGGAGGAACATGAGTTTTTTTCTTAGGTTGTCCCTGGCACAGTAATGAGTTGCAGTGCAGGTGTAACCAACAGTAGATGAAATAGGGTTTTAACTGGCTTGATAGGGTTTGGGCCCCTCACTCCAAGAAGGACATTGAGATGCTGGAATGTGTCCAAAGAAGGGCAATACCAAGGGGAAGTCATGTTTGACCAACCTAATAGCCTTTGATGAGGACATAACCAGGTGGACAGGTGATGGTAGAGCAGTGGATGTGGTTTATTTTGATTTCAGTAAAGCATTTGACACTGTCTCCCACAGCATCCTTGCAACTAGACTAAGCAAGTGTGGTCTGGCTGATTGGGTAGTGAGGTGGATTGTGAAATGGTTGAAGGACAGAAGTCAGAGAGTCGTGGTCAATGAGATGGAGTCTAGTTGGAGGCCTGTGTCTAGTGGAGTCCCTCAGGGGTCAGTACTGGGACCAGTACTTTTCAGTCTATTCATTAACGACCTGGATGAGGGAACAGAGTGTGCTCTCAGCAAGTTTGCTGCTGACACTAAACTGGGTGGAGTGGCTGACACACCGGAGGGTTGTGCTGCCATTCAGAGAGACTTAGATAGGCTGGAGAGTTGGGCAAGGAGACACCGAATGAAATTCAACAAGACCAAGTGTTGAGTCTTGCACCTGAGATAGACCAGCCCCATGTATGAGTATAGTTTGGGGACTGAGCTGTTGGAGAGCAGTGAAGGGGAAAGGGATCTGGGGGTCCTGGTAGATGGAAGGATGACCATGAGCCAGCAGTGTGCTCTTGTGGCCAGGAGGGTCAATGGGATTCTGGGCTGGATTAGAAGACGTGTGGTTAGTAGGTCGAGGTTCTTCTGCCCCTTGACTCTACCCTGGGGAGGCCACATCTGGAATCTTGTGTCCAGTTCTGGGCCCCTCAGTTGAAGAAGGATAGGGAACTGCTGGAAAGAGTCCAGCACAGAGCCACCAAGATGCTGAAGGGGCTGGAACATCTTCCTTATGAGGAAAGGCTGAGGGAGCTG
>VWZX01009981.1:512432-534029 GCA_013399015.1 Galbula dea
TGAGGAAAGGCTGAGGGAGCTGGGTCTCTTGAGCTTGGAGAAGAGGAGACTAAGGGGTGACCTCATCTATGCTTTTAGATATGTGAAGAGTGAGTATCAGGACTATGGGGTCAGGTTCTTCTCAGTGGAGCCCAGTGGCAGGACAAGAGGCAATGGCTGTAAGCTGAAACATAGGAGGTTCTGTGTGAACACAAGTTTCCCAGTAGAGGTGCTGGAGCCCCGGCCCAGACTGCCCAGAGAGGTTGTGGAGTCTCCTTCTCTGGAGAGATTCAAACCCCTTCTGTACATGTTTTGTGTGTGACCTTGTCTAGGGAATCCTGCTGTGGCAGGGGGTTGGACTAGATGATCTTTTGAGGTCCCTTCCAGCTCCTAACATTCTGTGATTCTGTGAATAAAGCTGGTGAAGGATTTGGAGCACAAGTCTGGTGAAGAGTAGGTGAGGGAACTGGGGCTATTTAGCCTGGAGAAAAAGAGGCTCAGGGGAGATGTGGGTCTCAGCAACTACCTGGACGGGGAGTGAGGTGGAGGTTGTTCTCTTCTCCCAGGTAACAAGTGATAAGAAGAAATGTCCTCAAGTTGTGCCAGGGGAGGTTTAATTTGGATATTTGGATTTTTTTTTCCCTGAAAGGGTTGACAAGTCCTGCCATAGGCTACCCAGGGAAATGGTGGAGTCACCACCCCTGGAGGTATTTAAAGGACTTACAGATCTGGTGCTGAGGCACATGGTTTAGTGTTAGGTTAATGGCTGGACTTGGTGATCTCAAAGATCTCTTCCAGTCAAAACAATTTTATGGTTCTATGATTCCTTCTAAAGAGAGATGCAAGCTAAGGCCTATACCACCTGTGGGGTGATGGTGACTTTTCTTGGGTACACCATGCTCTTGTTTTCTCTTCTTGGAGCCACATCATATGCCCAAGTGCAAGATTATGTCTTGGAGGGGACTGCCAGTATCTCTGACAGGGAAAACAGAGTGCAGCAACTGGGCTACAAGGCAAATAAATGGCAGGAATGTGGCCTCTGCTGTGCTTCCTACCCACTGCTAGCCTTTGAAGTGATGAAGCAGTCTGAGAACCGAAGGGAAGCCTCCTGCTGGGCAGTGTGGGCTGATACCAAAAGGCTACCAACCTCCTGATAGGAGAGGAATGGGAGAGAAAGGGGGTCATACTCACTGTTAGACAATACTCTGTGGCTGCTCTGAAGATGACAGCTAGAGCAAGTCATTTATAATTTGTCGGAAATGTCTCCTCCTGGCTACCCTTGCAGAGGGGAGGAATGGGAGCAGCTGTTGGCCTCAGCCCATCTCATATATTATTAACTGTCTTCAGGACCTGCTAGTAAGGCTTGATTGCTTTTTTCCAGCATGAAATATAAAGGGATTCCTCAAAGTTGTGCTAACTCAGCCTTTCATCATAGAGGGAGATGAGGCTATGGGTGGAAGAACTGCAATTTAGTCTGGGGGATTTGTAAGGGCTCAGAGAGACAGGACAGGGGATGAAATCACAGAATGTTAGGGGTTGGAAAGGACCTCTGGAGATAATCCAGTCCAACTCTGGATTGATACAGGATGCTGCCTTGTGAGGGTCCAGTTATGACCGCTTCAGGCTGAGTGTTGAGGATAGAGAGAAAGAGGGCATTGCATGAGTGTTTATTCTTGATGGATGTGCCCACTAGCCATTCTGCAAACCTTCAGGTCTTTAGATCACCTCAGCCTAACATCTGAGCTGTCTCCTGGAGGAGGCTTTGGGCAGGTTTGGTAGCCTACCTGGAAGAAAACTAATATATTTGCAAGCTACACATATCTCACATGGATGAAGCTAAACCCCTTGGGCCATTCAGGTGCCCCATGGAAGCTGCTTAGATCCAGAGCAACCTTATGGGCTGATGGGCAGTAGTGTTGGGCAGGAAGTGTATAGGCCATGGTAAAGCTTGATTTTCACTTCATGTGGTGGAAGCAGCTGGCAAAGACAGTCTGTCAGTGTGGAGTTAAGAAGAATCACAACCCCAAGGGGACCCTCTGCATACATATACTTGCACAAGGCTTTCACACTGCCCCATTGACACGAGTCATCAGGCAGCAAGACTTCCCTGTCAATCTCATGCTGCTGAGCAAGATCTAACACCTTTTGTGCCACTCATATTAGCCAGGAGTTAGACAGCAAAAGAACTTAATTTAACCATCTCATAAATGAGCACAAAACCCTACAGGAATGCATGGGAGCTCCTCACACATCGGAGGTTGGTCAACAACGTAGACATCAAATATGCAATAAGAGGAGATTATCCAGGGTTCCCCTCATCAGTCTTTGACTATATAAAAAAGGCTGTAAAGAGGAAGGGAATAAGTTCTTCTCTGTATCCTCAGGGAAGAAGGGATGAAGTCATGATCTTAAATGGAGCCCTGGGAGAGCTCTGTTAAATATGAGAGGCAAGCTGTTAACGGTAAAGCCAGTGCAGCATTGGTGTGGATTGCCTGAGGAGACTGTGGTTCTTGAGGTCTTTAAAAACAGATTAGACAAACATCTGTCAGGAGCGGCTTAGGAACAATTGATCCTGCCTTGAGGCAAAGAAAAGGCCTAGATGACCTCTCCTCATCCATCCAGTCCTCTTTTTTAATGATTCTGTGAGTTGGCTGTCCTGCTAATCTGCGCAATACTTCATGCTTAAGAAATATATCATTCTCTCAGGACTGAAGAGATGAGTGTCTTACGGCACAGGTGGGCAGCAAAAGTATTCAGCAAAAACCTTTGCAGAAGTTTTTCATTACCTACATGCTCTTTGCAACATTCTCCAAAAGAAGCATTTGTGGGAGGAGGAAAGGCTGAGAACCCTGGGGCTGCTGAGCCTGGAGAAGAACAGCCCCAGAAGCAATCTGCTCAATGCTGAGCAAGACCTCAAGGCTGGGGGCAAGAGGCTGGAGCCAGGCTGTGCTCAGAGGTGGCCAGGGCTAGGCCAAAGGGCACTGGGCATCAACTGGACCCCAGGAGGTTCCAGCTGAGCAGGAGGAGAAACTTGTTTGGTGTGAGGGTGTTGGAGCCCTGGCCTAGGATGCCCAGAGAGGTTGTGGAGTCTTCTTCTCTGGAGAGATTCCCAAGGCAGCTGGAGGTGATCCTGGGCAACCTTCTCTGAGTGACCTTGCTTTAGCAGAGGGGTTGGACTAGACAATCTCCAGAGGTCCCCTCCAACCTTCAACATATTTGCATTTCTGTGATACAACTGCTGACAGAAGCCATTTGCATAGTGATGTGCTATTAGCATCCCTTCCCGAAGACAAGATCATAGCTCGAAGTGTTCTACTTCTTTCTTGCTTTATAAGATCACGTCCTCCTTAGTAAGAACACTTAAGAAAGTTCCCAAATGTTCCTCACTGGACAGTAGCTTGAGCTTAAAGACTGTTTCCAGCCACTGTTAGCTCAAATCACCTTGGTGATTTGAACCTGAATGAAAGCAGGTCAAGGTGTCCATATGAATTATAAAGCGTATCTTCCACCATCATCATTTTTGCCAGGGAAAGGTCTTAGAAGCGAAGCTGGTAACCTGAACAAGGGTTGAGGTCATGTGGTACTTGGGGACATAGTTTAGAGGCATGGTGGTGCTAGGTTGATGGTTGGACTTGATGATCTTAAAAGTCTCTTCCAACCTTCATGATTCTGTGATTCTGTGAACCACACCCTGAAGCAAAGGAGAATCTGTAGAATTGATAGAGATGACGGTCAGGGGAGAGGAGAATAAAGTGTTTTCATCTTTATTTCACAAACAGGGCTCTTCTGCACAACAGGTTTTCTTGTTACTCAGCCTTCTTCTGGAATCACAGTGGATCTCAGGAAGAGCTTGTGAAGGGATTAAGGTTAATAACACCTAAGTTTCAATGTGTAGAGGATAATTTGCAGTCTGAACTACTTACAATAAACTCCCTTCATTGCCCATGGAGACAAAGAAGCGATTCCAGTGTGCAAATCATCTGGCTGCATTCATACACTGGTACTAGAAGACTGATGGTGGACTATTTTAGTCATCTACTTGAAAATGACATAGTCTTGAAGTAGCTATTTGTGACCATGAACCTATATGGGTCAGTGACAAATGTAGAGAGAATGTATCTACTACTAATGAACAGATTATTTCCCTCCTTGGTTTCTATATCCTCAGACCGAGGAATTCCTGAAACTGCTCATATTGCTTATGCCTGGTGTCTAAAATCTGAAGGAAAAAGAAGAGTGAAAAGGAACAATAGGAAAATGGTAGTTATTGGTCATTTTACAGGTGATGGGTACCACAAATGGGAGATTTGTTGTTCTCCTGAAGGTTACCTACACAGTCAAGTAGCAGTGGTTCTCAGCTATCCCAAGATGAAGCAAAAAACCCAGCCCCCTTTTTTTACTCTCTCCTGTTGAAGAAATCCTGGGTGTTTTCAGGAGCAGGACTGGTACCAAAGAACACTGTGAGCAGGAGATCTATAATTCCAGACCACCCCACACCAGAGCTGTGCTCCAGCAAGCCTGTTGTTGTGTCTCTGCCCATGATCAGTACCAGATGCCATGGAAATAACTACAAGAAGCTCTGATGATGAACAAAAAAAACATCTGAAGAAAGTTACTGAACCACCCTGCTATGGCTTGTGCTAATAAAAAAAAGAGAAGAGGCTGAAACAAGGTGAAATGGAACCAGGATTTGGAGGATCTTCAAGAGTCCTGCCTGAGACATGGCAAAGGGATGGAGTTAATAACGTGGGGTTTAAACATCTTCAAGTCACATCAAGATGGGCACCCCAAAACTCTGAGGTGCTCAAAATTCTCCACTTTTTACTCCCCAAGGCCTACTTTTTTTTTTGCTTTCTCACACATACATATAATTCAACAAGTGCAGAAGAGTTAGGCAGGGTCATCAGAGCATAAACAGATCTATTTTGGGGGGGAAACTCTGAAACTTTGGTATATTCAGATTCAGTATCTGCCTGCTAAGTAATTTATTACTTTTTTTTTTTACTTGGTTTGGACCAATATGAAATAGAACATTAACAAACTATGACTCTGTGATTATGTTACTAACCTGATACATATCTGGCTGAGGTTGAAGTGGCAGCTCCCATTCCCTATGTTTACTTTTGCTTTTGATGTTACCTAATGAACATAGATCCTCTAAAAGATTCTCTTTAAGGGCTTGAAATCTGGAAACCATTTGACAATTAAGCCAGAAGACACAATGGGGTGTGTTTTATGGGCATCATTAATGCATGCGAGGGGCTGGGGGTGCTGCAGTGTGACCTGTGCCTTCACCCAGCGATGCTGAGTATTAGCAGTCTGATGAAATTCACTCTGAGTACTTTATTGCTAGAATATAATAAAAATAAAATAAAATAAAAAACAGAGGAGGAAACAACAGTTTATTGTTCTAAGAGGAAGCCCAGCCAAGATTGGAAGACAAAACCAAATTAAGACAAATAAACTTCCTTCTGATGACTCCCTAACAGCCATAGGAAATATCAAGCCTGCACTTTGGGGTGGCCACCAAGCTTGGTAGCATAAGCTATCTGCAAGCAGTCAGGAAGGATGTCTCTCCTTGAACTGCAAGCAAAATATCCAAAAGTCATAGAATCATAAACTGTCAGAATCACAGAATGGTTTGGCTTGGAAGGCACCTTCCAAGGTCATCTAGTCCAACCTCCCTGCAGTCAGCAGGGACATCTGCAATTAGAGCAGGTTGCTCAGAGCCCTAGGCAACCTGACCCGGAATGGTTCCAGGGATGGGACATCTCCAACCTTTCTGGAAAACTCCCACTGTCTCACTACCCTCAGTGTAAAAGACTTCTTATATCTAGTCTAAATCTCCCTTATTTAGTCTAAAACCATCACCCCTTGTCCTGTCACAACAGGTGCTGATAGAAAGTCTGTCCTCATCTTTCCTATAGGCCCCTTGAAGTACTTAAAGTCTGCAAGAAGGTCTCCCTGAAGCCTTCTCTTCTCCAGGCTCAACAGCCTCAACTCTCTCAGCCTGTCCTCACAGCAGAGGGCTTCCAGCCCTCACATCATTTCTGTGACATCCTCTGGACCTGTTCCTACAAGTCCATGTCTCTCCTGTGCTGAAGACTCCAGAGCTGGCCGCAGCACTGCAGGTGAGGTCTCCCCAGAGCAGAGAAGAGGCACAGTGCTCTCCCTGACCTCCTGGCCATGCTGCTGGGGATGCAGCTCACGGTGTGATTGTCCTTTTGGGCTGCAAGCAAGTATTGCTGACTCATGTCCAGCTTTTCGCCCAACAGAACCTCCAACTACTTCTCAGCTGGCTGCTCTCCACCCTTCATCCCCCAGCCTGGATTGCTACCAGGGATTGCCCTGACCTAGGCGCAGTATCGTGCACTTGGCCTTGTTGAACCTCATGAAGTTCACAAAGGCTCAAGCCATCAGCACTGAGTGTATGCTTTATATCCCTGAGTGTTTTGCTTTGTGTCTTCTCTGACTGCCACTTTAGTCTGACATAGACTATGGCAAGAAAGTGTTTTCAAGGGCTTTTAATTGGTGGGTTTAGAACTAATCTGCTTCAGGGTGTTGAGTGGTCTCTGTTTCTGCTTCAACAGGTTCTTCAATGGCATCACACCCATCGAGGTCTTAGGTAAGTTGTTTGCTGCCATGGACCAACAACCAACACCAGCTGAAGGACATATCTGCCATCAGCAACCTGTATGGGGAGCCTGAGAAAGTCATGCAATGTTTCTGAGAGCTGTCCTACTGAGGAGGACAAGGTGGGTGAGGTGAGCAGTTCCAGCACTTGTCAGGTTACTATAATTGTACCCTCTTCTTGATAGAGTCCAACCCTCACCCATAGGTGAAACCCATGTAGTGGTCCTGAACACAGTGTGGACTCAGCTCATGATGCTGGCAGTGAAGTGTCTCTATAGCAAAAACAAGATCAGGCTGAGACTGCTGAATTTGGAGATGTGGGAGTTTGACTCTCCAGAGCCCTTCTGCTGACATGGCTTTCAAACCCTTTGTTCCTCCAGAATATTATTTCCATGAAAAAAAAACAAAAACAAACCACAGTGGGAAGAGCTTTTCCAACCCAGTCCACTCTGCTTTATGGCTCCTAAGGTAGATGGCTGCAAACTGTTAGTCATCTCAGAGCTGAGGACATGAATGAGCTTTCTGTTTGGACGGCTTTCAGAGACGTGCTGAAGCTGGGTCTTATGCAGCCAGCAAAAGGGATCCATCAGGGCAAAACATGCCTGAAAAGAGAAATTGGAAACAGCCTTGGAAGAAAATGTGTATACATGTGGCATGACATTTATTTATTATCCTGTGCTGAGCAGCCTTTGCCCAAGCAGAGTTGAAAGCTTAGTGAAAACGGTGGATTTTTCTAAGCTCTACCAGGATTTAGACCCTCCAGCAAATGGATAAACAAGGAACATTTTCAAAGTCTTCTCCTCCTAATGGTTATTCATAACTGTTTTAGGGACCTGCTGTTCCACCTAACTGACAGCACTGAAGTGAAAAAAAAAGATCCCAAATGTGATCTTTCTCCCCCATGATTTGCCTAACAGCTGGACATAATGCAAAGCCCATTTTCAGCTCCTGCCACAGATGGTTTGACATCTGTGGAATAGAGGAGAAGCAATGAGGATTGATTGGGCTTGGGAGATTAAAGGCAACTGCTTTTGCTTCCCATGGCTCTGAGAAAGACTGATGGACCAGGTATTGCTAGAGGAGACAAATGCACCTCACTGTTCCCATCAGCATAAATGAAATCCTTGGATAACTGATTGGTTGAATAGTTGCATTCAGTCAATGGCTCGATGTCCACAAGGAGGTCAGTGACAAGTGGTGTCCCTCAGGTGTCCTTTCTGGGACCAGTCCTGTTTGATATCTTCATCAATGACAGAGTGGGATCAAGTGCATCTTCAGCAAATTTGCAGATGACACCAAGCTGAGTGGTGGGTTGACACTCCAGATGGATGAGATGGCATGCAGAGGAACCTGGACAAGCTTGAGGAGTTGGATCATGTGAACCTCATGAGGTTCAGTAAGGCAGATATGTCCTGCACCTGGCTTTGGGCAATGCGTGGTATCAATACAGGGTGGGGGATGAAGACATGGAGAGCTGCAGTGCTAAGACACTTTGAAAGGTTGTCATGGGTTTTTCTTTCACTCTCTGTGGGCACTTCATCTTCCCAGACTAGAAATCCAGCATGTTTTGAGTTATTCAGAGGAGTTATCCAAAGCCAAGAGCTGAATTTTCTAAATATGATGTGTCCAGTTTTAAGAATAGGCTCAAAATGGCCCTCCAAAAATGCTACATGATGTACCATGAAGTCTAACCAAGGTTCTAGGACCTAGATGCTTACCCCTGTATAGCCAGAGTGTCAACACACTGCTTCCATCTGTCTCTTTGTGAGAACCTTGTAACACCACAGTTCCCTACATGTTCCTGCTGTCCCCAGCCAAACCCAATGCCAATAACACGAAGGGAGGATCTGCAGATGACTCCTAAGGCATAACCTCCAATATTATCAGGCTGTGGTCAGCCTGTGAGCAATGACTGGTTTGTGACTTGATGCTTAGCCCTCTCTGTTCCACTACACTCTTCTGTGGTTGACACCTTCTAGTTTACTCCTGCAGCAGAGTGAAGCTGGTGATGTAGGAGATCCCTGCCTTTTCCTTCACCTGGCTCCTTACTCTGAGCAAGAAGCATATGTAGCCTCCGTAATAGCCTTATATTTGCAGATGAGGAACTTCGACTCTCACCAAAGGTTTAGCTTTGAGTGGCAAGTGAGAAGAACCATCCTCATGTGATGTACCCCAAACACCTACAAAGAAACTTCAGTCCAGTCTCCCCAAAGCCCTCTCTCTTCCATGTCCTTTTCCCAGTTGCTGTCCCACCCACTGCTCCGGAGGTTATCACCAATGAGAAGGACAAAATTACTCTTTCTGGTAATCTCAAAACATCTTTAGATCCAAAAAGTATGTGCTGGCACTCATGGTCAGCTCTCAGTAAGTGTTCCGTGGCATGCCAAGCATATCTCAGGGTGACAGCTCTGGAAAAAACTTCTTACCTGGCTTTTACTCTTTGGTCAAAAGCAATCAGTGAACAACTTTCATTTGCTTATTAATAAATAAATACATTCATAACAGTGGGGGGAAAAAAAAGCTCAAACCCTGCACAAGGGAGGGAGAACGTTTGGAAATGAATTTCACAGAGGTTTCCTTCTTTGCCCTTGACTCCGCCCCAGGAGAATGCTTGGCTGAGATGATGTGAATGCAAGGTTTTATTAAGAGTAAACCAGCAGTATAGGAAAGGAAGCCACGAGTTGTTTTTAATGCCAACCAAACAAACTTGAGCATTAGGCAATACAAATATAATCTACCTGATGGCTCACATCTGTTTTCTGTCTATCTGCTATAAAGTGCAACACCCCACTCAGGGCATAAAACAAAATGCATTTTTCTGTTTATAGGCAGCAAATATTTGGGTTGGGGTTTTTTTTCCTTTTCTTCCCCCCTCCCCTTTTTTTAAATTATTATTGCCAAATCAGATGTGCTCAGGTGGCTTTCAGCAGATATTTCCATGACCCACTCAAACCTGCTAGGTTGTCAGACCTAATCCATCAGCTCCATGGATTTTGCCTATGGTTTCAGATTAACACAACGTTTTTCTCTGGCTTTTGGTAAGAAAGGTATGTCTGAACTAATACAGCCACGGCTTTAGAAGGAATGTCCTGTGGCCTATGGCTTTGTGCTGAAATACCTCCAATCTGGTATTCATACCTCTGGTATTTGTGCTTTCAAGAGATGCACACTCCAAGATGTTCTCCTCATCAAATGGACTTTCAGATGAAACTCCAGAGTGTCTCTGTCCTGGTTTGGGCTGGAGTGGGCCACTGAACAGAATCAGCTCTGCTCCAGCCCAAACCAGGACAGTCTCAAGGGTGCACTCAGCCCAATCTAGCTGTCTGACCATAGCTGTTTGAAGTGACCTGGGAGCATGTGTCTGCCCAACCAGTGACTGTGGAGGTGATGGAGCTGAAAGTAGGAATGATGCTGTTGTAAAGGTTTGCCTGAGTCAATCTCTGGATGGCCAAAAGTCTTCAGTAATGAGATCCAGCCATGGCTTGTGTGGTTGCCTACCCTTCTCGATGCAAAGGAAAAGTGGTTTGACTCACAGCAGCCTGAAACAAAGCTTTTCACCTCATAATTCACAAACACACCCTGACAGGCAATTAATGAGTCTTAGCCAAAACTGGGCTAATTAATACTGTAAAGATGTTATAGAATCATAAAATGGTTTGGGTTGGTAGGGACATTCAAAAGTCATCTAGTCTTATCCCTCTGAAGTTAGCAGGGACATCTGCAACTAGATTAGGTTGCTCAGAGCCCCAGCCACCTGACTTGGAATGGTTCCAGGGATGGGACATCTCCAACTTCTCTGGGCAACTTGGGACAGGGTCTCACCACCCTCACGGTAAAATGTTTCTTCCTTATATCTAGTCTAAATTGACCCTTTAAGCACTGAAAGGCCACAATCATGTCTCCCTGGAGCTTTCTCTTCTCCAGGTTGATCAATCCCAATTCTCTCAGCATGTCCTCACAGCAAAGATCTTCCAGCCCTCAGATCGTTTCTGTGGCCTCCTTTGGACCCACTGCAATAGGTCCATGTCTCCTCTTTCTTGTGCAAGAAATGTTATGCATAAAATCTTTATCTCCTTGGCTGGGTTGCCTCCTAAAACTCCATTGGCCGTATTGACCAGGGTTTGCACCACTGACTTGAATGGAAAACTAGAGTTCTGTCTCAGAGGAAAGCATGTGGATGGTTGAACTTGATGATCTCAGAGATCTTGTCCAACCATAATGATTCTATGATTATATGTACTTTGTAAATATAAAATACATGTTATAAATCTCCTAGATATGTTTATATTATGTATGTTAATCCCATGTATATGTTTACATTGCAAATAATTGTTTGGACTCTTGGCAGTCAACAGAGGGAAGCAGGCACTTGCAGGACATGGTTCATCTTATGTCAAGCAGATATTTAAAAGAGACTAAAAGATTTCTGCTGCAAAGCAGCTCTGTGAAAAAAGACCTGGGAGTCCTAGTGCACAACGGGATGACCATGAGCCAGCAATGTGCCCTTGTAGCCAAGAAGGCCAAAGGCATCCTGAGGTGCATCAAGAAAAGTGGTTGACGTAGTTACCATCAAGGGGGCTTTGGTTTAGGTATTGGGTTCTGTACATATTTATATATATTTTATTTATTATTATTAAAGTAGTTTTATTTTCCAATCCACAAGTCTCTCTGTCTCTCTTTTATCTCCTTACCCTTCCTCTGTGTGTCAGGGTGGGGGGGTACCAGGGAGTGTCATTGGTTTGGTGATTGACCCAGCCTCGACCCTCGACACAGGACAAGAGGTAATGGGCACAAACTGGAACATAGANAAAGGCATCCTGAGGTGCATCAAGAAAAGTGGTTGACGTAGTTACCATCAAGGGGGCTTTGGTTTAGGTATTGGGTTCTGTACATATTTATATATATTTTATTTATTATTATTAAAGTAGTTTTATTTTCCAATCCACAAGTCTCTCTGTCTCTCTTTTATCTCCTTACCCTTCCTCTGTGTGTCAGGGTGGGGGGGTACCAGGGAGTGTCATTGGTTTGGTGATTGACCCAGCCTCGACCCTCGACACAGGACAAGAGGTAATGGGCACAAACTGGAACATAGAGAGTTCCATTTAAAGATAAGGAGGAACTTCTTTACTTTGAGGGTGGTGGAGCACTGGAACAGGCTGCCTAGGGAGGTGGTGGAGTCTTCGTCTCCACAGACATTCCAAACCCACTTGGAGGTGATCCTTGGAATCTTTGAATCTCTGGGTGAACACGCACTGACAGGGAGGTTGGACTAGATGATCTCCAGAGGGCTCTTCCAATCCCTAACATTCTGTGATTCTGTGATCTCTGTGCTACATGTGGCCATTTTTCTCCTTTAATTAAAATGAGAGTTCAGGGCATCTAGCTGGGAAGGGGACTTCTACACCACAGACCTCTAAACATGGATGAGATGAAACCCATCCAATTCACCTCCTCAAAGCTGGGTTGGTTTTCCACTAAATGTCACTCTGTACTTGCATGCTTTCCTGGAAGCTGCTGTGTTAGTGACATGGCTTGGCTACTGCTCTCTTCCCCAGCCTAATTACAAAAGAAAATCAGAGGCTTAAAGCACCTCAGGATATATAATGGAGTATGAATTTAAGCTATGAGATGACATCTCCAGGAGCCACCTTGGTTTGACAGACCTTTCTGTCTTTCAGCATCAACATTTCCTGGATTGTGTTTCCTCAGTCTCACGATCCAGAAGAAGTTTCCAGATTCCTTTACTCATTCCTTGGCGTTGGGGGAGACTCATAAGTAATGTTAAAAAAAAAAGTTATTTCTGTGTGAGCATCAGTGTGGGTGTGAGTGTTTGAGTGTGAAATATATTTAATAAGCCATTGAAAGAGAGGGGAAATGAAGACACTTTGCATGCCAGATTTGATTCCTTTTGAGTTGTTTGGGCTTGGCAGTGATAATTACAGAAGTCTTGGCTTTCAGTGTGGAGAAGGGGTGTGAACAGGAAGGAAGGAAACAGACCTTTTCTAATTATACTAATAAGAACATGAGCTACTTTTAGATGACATTATGTTAAGAGCTACTGCCAGGTTTTGTCAACAACGACCTGTAGTCATGCTTATTTTATTTTCCATTTTGGGCACCAAACTTGAGTTTCTCAAATGGTATGGAGACTAAAGTCCTAAAGCAGGCTGGATGGGAGAGATGAGCTTTCTCTGCTGGGTGTGATGAATATGCAGGAAGGAGAGGAGGAATTTCAGTTTCAGGTCTCCGCTGGCACAAATCAGCAGATGGCTTCGAAGCATCAGAAGAATGCAATTCTGGAGAAGCCTTTTAGTGGCCTCAGAGGTGTGAATGGGAACATATGGCAGAGTGGCAATGTTTTGCTCAGATGACTCAAGAGGTCCCTCAGTCTTCTTTCATGCATTGGATTACAGTATAATGATTTTCCTTTTCTACCGGCTCCTCCATTAGCAATTCCAACAAGACTCTGCGGGACATAATGCTGGGACCTGGATTCTTTCCCTGTGCCAGGATCTGAAGTTGTAGACCCTTAACATTTCCTCAGCACTGGAAGGCAGAGAATGGCTGTTATGGTTGTGCAGTGCAACTGCTGGCACACCATGAGCACCGTGACCCTTGAGCTCACCACATGTCCACTCAGGACATGCAAGGATTGGTTTCTCTTGGACCAGGTCCATCTTAACAAGGGATACATCTAGTCTTGAAGGTGGCTTAGACGTGCTTTTCAGAAAGGAAGGTCTTTGCTGCTGTCTCAAGTTCAGCTAGACTTTCCAAAAGAACAACTTATCTCCATGCACTCTTATGGGAGGGGTCAAGGCTACGTGCTAGCTCCAAAAGCAGTTTGTGAAGCCATAAAGAAATACAATTGAAAGGAATCTCAAAGCATTGTTTGTTTTGTTCTTTTGGAGCAAGAAAGGATTACCTCTAACCATGACATTCTGAACAGATACCGTAGATACCTAGTTAAAGAGATGGTGCTTAACGATCTGCAGCATTGGAGACTCCAGAGACCTCAGACAGCTTAGTCCAGACTCCTGCTCTCTGCTAGCAAGTTTTTCTTAATGTCTAACCTAAATCATCCTTGATGCAAAGGAACCTCATGATTTCTTGCAGTGTCTACTAAGCATCTTGACTATGCAATGCTAACGGGAAGACAGTATTCTCTCTGCTATGCTTTTGTTGGTTTATTTGGGCCAGAGTAGGACATAATTGAGGTCCCTTCCAACTCTGATGATTCTATGATTCTATAATAGAGATCCTGTGCTGAGGTTTCATCTTAAGAAGTCGCTATAAGAAACCACTAATATCCAGGGAACAAATGACAGCTGTGTGGAAGGCAGAGACAGGAAGAGTGCCAGCATTGGACACCAAAGGTCAAACTGTGATGGTCTTGATGGTATAGATGAGTTCTACCTCTATCCCTCAGTAGATGACATAGGTAGTGCTGTGTCATCAACAGCCCATGATGGATTTTTTTTTCCTGGGATTTCTTCCTTTTATGCCTCACTTAGGAGGTTGGGCACACATTTTTGAAAGCCCATTTGCTCATTCCAGATGTCCTGGTGTGACCTTTGGTGTCCAACGCTGGCACTCTTCCTGTCTCTGCCTTCCACACAGCTGTCATTTGTTCCCTGGATATTAGTGGTTTCTTATAGTGACACCTCATCTTTCCTAGAGAGAGCTATTTATGAATGCTGAACATCACCCAGCAAGGTGATGGGTGATTAAGTGAATTTTAAATTATTTTTAAAAAACCCCAATCTATCCCTTCTCAAATTTATAATTTGAAAGTGTCAGAAAACATCAAGCAGGAGAAAACAGAGTTGCCTTGTATTAGGCCTTATACAGAATTTGTGGCCTACCTTCTTCATGAATGAGATGAAGACTGGGGTGGCAGACCTGGCATGCCCTCCTGCTGGGTCGGGACTTTTGTTATTCACTTATTTTGGAGGAAGAGGGCTTATTAAAAATAAACCTGTCTCACTTCAGAGAGTGATCGTGCTTCTTCAGCAACCTCTTGGCCAGACTTTGCTCTGCAGAAGTCCTCAGGGTCTAGTGAAACTGCAGACAGGATGGATGCAGAGGCTGAACCCCAAGCCTTGGCCACAGTGAACAAGGCACAACAGCAAGGATGTGCTGGGGCTTTATACATGGCTCTTGAGCTAGCCTCCAGCTTCTTCTGTCTCCCACCCCTTTCTGAGCTCCTTCCCCATACCTTGTAGGAAGCAGAATCCTCTTCACAGTCACTTTCTTCCTGTCCCTTCTTGCTTCATTTGCTTTGGAGCTTTGAAGAGCGCTTCTCCTCCCTCTGCTGATATGAAGTATTGTGTCCTTAATCAAGCCCAAACCTGTCTGCTCAGATGAAAGTATAACATGATGAGCATGACAAATTCATCTTCTCAGCTGGTGCAAATCCATATTTCTCCTGGTTTCCCAGAAAGTGCCCAGAGAGGCTATGTGTGAAAGATAAGCCAAAAGTCGACCCTGGAAGCTTGCAGAAGAATTTTTGGACAGAGTGCAAGCAATCTGGTTCACATCAGCCCTTGAGCTTATTCATTTCCCTATCAACAACCAGATGTTCAATGCACAGTGCAAAGGCTGGTGAGTGACTCCATCTTCCTGGCTTCCAGGAGCTGCTGTCTGTTTGTCCTGTGGTAGTGAGTGAAGTGTTGCAGGTCAATGGTGAGGCAACTAGAATAATGGTGTTTTCAGGGACCTTTTGCTAAAGCTCTTTTGGCAAGTATCTTCTGTGTTGTATCTCTCATGCATCTCCAAGGAGTTCAGCTGCAGTCCAGAAGGGCCATGTCCGTGTGGGAGAAGGAAGCTTCAAGCTCCAGGGCAGTCTAATTAATCAGTGGATTGGCAGGGAGATTGAAAAACACCTAGCCATAACTCTCCAGCCAATAAAAATTTTCAGCCTTAGAAGGCTGGCCCAGCAGGTTGAGACCAAGCACCAAGCTACCTGAGAAAGAAGGTTCAGCAGTATGGACATGAAACATGTTGTACCAATCATGCCCAGGGTTGGAAAATTGTCCCTAACTTACTTCACGAAGCCAAACAGCTGTAGCTATTGGATTGCTCAGTGTGCAGCTACAAATCCTGCAGCAGGTGGGCTGTGGAAATGAAATGCTGTTGGGAAAGATCTATCCCATGACTAGACCTTTGGGTTGAGACACTCCCCAGTCAACATTTAGAAGCAGGTTCTTTTGTTCTATGTTATTTTATTCTATTGTCATTTTCCCTCCTAAAAGTTCTTTTCAGTGACCCATCTGACTCCCAATCTCCAGTTCTCTTCTGTCCTCTCCTTATCCCGATCACTACCTTCAAAATTCAGGACATGTACTTCATGCTTCCTTATAGAATCATAGAATTGTCAGAGTTGGAAGGGACCTTAAAGACCATCTAGTTCCAACCCCCCTGCCTGCCAGGGACACTTTCCACTAGATCAGGTTGCCCAGGGCCCCATCCAGCCTAGCCTTAAAAGCTTCCAGGAAAGGAGCTTCCACAACTTCTCTGGGCAACCTGTTCCACTGTTTCACCACCCTCATAGTGAAGAACTTCTTCCTAATATCCAACCTAANTGCTTCTCTTGATGCAGCCCAGGATACGGTTGGCCTTCTGGGCTGCAAGCGCACACTGGCGGCTCATGTCAAGCTTCACAACCACCAGCACACCCAAGTCTCTTTCCTCAGGGCTGCTCTCAAGCCAGTCTTCACCCAGCCTATATCGGTGCTTGGGATTGCCTTGACAGGCCATCAGCATTTCCAAAGTCCCCTTTAGCCAGTTCTTGAAGCCTGGAGGACCTAGAAACCTGACATGAAGAAGTCATGCTGTGGATCAGCTCCAGAGCTGGAAATTAAGCTGCTTGTCTTCAGGCAGCCCATATGGGTTTAGGTACCTGAAAGCAAAACAACAACTTTGAGCAGTTCATGTAGCAGGACTACTCAAGAGCAGGAGAATTGGAAACCTTACCTTTTAAGCAGTGCTGGCAGAAAAGCAAAAATAAACCAGAACCCAAACCAAAATCATCAAAGCACAGAGTAGAAGAAAGAAACTGCAATGCAGGAGACAGATGAGCCCATATTGCCCCACGAAGTTGCACCACTGAACACACCATCCCTGCTACTTCCTGTCCTGAAGCATATGGTTCATGTGCTAATTATCCTCACCATCGTTGTCTCCTGTCTCTACCCTATCCCCCAATTATAAACTGGGAACACTTGTGGAGAAAGAAGTCATTCTGCTGGATCAAGCTATGGGATAGGTCTGAAAGGCAAAGATGTGGCAAGGCTGAAGTGAGGATGAAATAGCACTGGAAAACAGGAAGGACCATTGTGCTTGGACATCAGCATGTGTATTAACGTTCTTGTTTGCCCCAGTCTTGTAAGGCAGGAGAAGGTGGGTGTTTGTCTATGCAGGACCTACTATAGTGGCTGCCTGAATCTTCTTACTCTGTTAATCACTGATGCAATGCAATTATTCATTATTAAGGAGGCAGTCTCCCATGGAAATCTTGGTCTGAGTCTCCCGTCTATGCATGGATTAGATGATCCCTAGAGGTCTCTTCCAACCCCCACCATGCTGGGATTCTGTTAATAACAAGCAGTTTTGCTAAAATCAATGAAGTATCTCCAATGTCAATGGAGAAAGTCACACTCAGGTCCAAGGCAATGTGTTTGGAAAAAAAACTTGATCCATTCTTTGTGCTCGCAGAAACAGAGATGAACAAGATTATTGCTGTTGTAAATCAGCGTAGCTCCAAAGATTACATCAGTTTCCATTGGCTGGGGATCTCTCCCTCAGTCTCAGACATTGTTTTGCTTAAATGTTGATGCATAATCTTCTACTAGGAGGCAAGTGGTTGCATGTGCTCCCTGAATACCTTGGAAGTCTGTTCCAGAATTTGCTTGCTGGTTACTTGGAAAGTTTCTAGGGTGAGATCCATTTTCCCCGGCACGGGTATCTATAAATCTATATGTATTAAGTCTCACTTATGGTACAAAAGGACAGAAGTCAGCAGCTCCAGAAGGCAATTGTCTTGATGGTGTAGCTTAGACACCATCTCAGAGTAAAAAGGTTACCCGTGTCTGGGTTCCCTTCTCTCCAGTGCAGGTGTGTACAGACACACAGACCTAAACCATGAAGTCATAGAATCATTATGGTAGAAGAAGAGCTCTGAGATCATCAAGTCCAACCACTAAGCTAACACCACTGCACTCACCACTAAACCATGTCCCCAGGTACCACATCTACACTTTTTTTAACACTTGCAGGGATGGCTAGTATGGAAATACTGGGAGGGAAATCCAGAGGGGCAAACTCACTTTAATTTCTAGCCCAAACTTGCTCAGGTCTATGTGATAGTTCCTTCTTTTTGTGCCAAGTTTTTCTTTAGCTTGAATGTTTTTTCTCCTTTGCTGATGTTTCTTTCCTAAAGGAAACATTGCCAAGAGCACTCAGTCATGACACTTCAGTTGCTGGAACACCAATGGCAAAGTTCCAACTTGTGCCAACTAGGATGCTCTCAAGCAGTACTCAGGATGTTCTTAAAGTCAGGATGGATCATGGACTGCCCAGTCAGCAGAAAGGATATAACCACCCTGGACACTATTTATTCCTTTTTGTTAAACCTCAGAGAACTATCATGGGAATGTTTAATTTACTAGTAGAGATGTAGCTCATTAATCTACTTGTTTTCCTTAGCTGAACAAGCCAAGCTTCTTTAGCTACTCTTCACAAGATGCACTTTCTCGTCCCTTTGCACCTCTTCAACTTTGAACTCATGTGGCTTGGATTTGGATGACCAGCACTTTACAGTTTAGGTGATGTCTCAGATGCTCTCCGTGCAATGGTATGAACATTTCTCTATCTCTGCTGGAAGTATCTTGCCTGTGATACATTACAATTGCTGTTGCTCTTTCTAAGGTCACTGTTCTCAGATAGACTAATTCACAAAATTTCACAGAATCACATAATCATTAAGGTTGGAAGAGACTTTTACGATCATCAAGTTCAACCATCAACCTATCACCACCCTGTCACAAAACCATGACCTTAAGGACCACATCTATACATTTTTTTGAACACCTCCAGGGACACTGACTCAATTCAGGTCCTTTCTTCTCTGCTGTTGCCTCAAACCAATGAGCTTCCACCTTAGTTTCTACGAGCAGTCTCCTATTCCTTATTATTGCTAAAATTCACCCATTTCTCTCCCTCAGCCTTCCTTCAAGGTCATCCAACTCTTCCCATATCATATTCTGATCCTTCTCTGCAACAACAATACAATCACTCAAGTTTGTGTCATCAGCAGATCTCATGACCAGACGCCTAGTCTCTTCTGCCAAGTTCATTAAGGAAAATATTTAATAAGATTGGTCCCAGGACTGATTATTAAGGAACATGGTGGAGTTTCTCTGGATTTACTCAGAAGTAACAGACAGCAAGTGTTGGCCCCAGATGATATTTTGTTCAAAACAAAATAATCACTTCCATCTGTCTCATCACTTTCCAAACTGAGGTCTGTGGAGCACTTGCTGGTGGTCTGTGCAGTGCTGGCTCTTTGCAAGGTGCTGGCTCCTCCTTGCTATTTCCAGCTGCTAAATTCTACTAAATTAAGCTGAAGCATAAAGTAAATATTTTCCTAATATTATTTTCATGTGTAGGTAACTGTAGGAGTTGCTGGTGGGACCACATGTGTTTGGAAGGGGAGCTCACCTGTGAGATAACTTCTGAATTGGGATATAGTCCAGGAGAACAAAGATCCAAGAAATTTCTTATCTGTTGATCAATAAAAAAGCATATTATTTAAGCCACAGTAGCCATGAAATCCAAAGCAGGGAATGGCTACCAATAGGCTGAGTGTTGCACAGAGTCTTGTGGAGGGCAGCCCTCATCTCAGAAAGGTTTACCAAAAGGAAGAAAAGTGGAAGACAGGTGAACAAAGAAGGAGGACACATCCATCTAGGCGCAGTTATTGTTCTAGATGTGTTGCTGTGGGATATGATTTGATGGTGACCTGGAAGTGTTGGGATAATGGTTGGAGTTGGGATTGTTCAGCCTGGGGAAGAGAATGCTTCAAGGGGACCTTATAGAAGCCTTTCAGTACCTAAAGGGGGATTGCAAGCTAGAGGAGGAGAGACTTTTCAGCTGATCAGATTGAAACAGGACAAGCGGGAATGGATACGAGCTGAAGGAGGGGAGATATAGACTAGAGATTAGAAGGGGGTTGTTTACCTACAAGGTGGTAAGGCACTGGAACAGGTTGCTCAGAGAGGTTGTGGCTTCCCCATCCCTGGCAGTGTTCAAGTCAGGTGGATATAGCCCTGGGCAACCTGGTCTAGTGGTTGGCATCCCTGCCCATGGCAGGGGGCTTGGAGCTATATGATCTTTAAGGTCCCTTCCAACCTGAATCATTCTGCGCTTCTATGATCTTAAAAGCCCCTTCTAACAAGAACAGTTCTGTGACCTTTTCATAATGAGAATTCTCATTTCCTCCACAGAAGACACAGCTATCATACCATCCAGCCACAGGTCGTCCAAATGTGCCTCACACGTCACAGTAGCAAATATCAGATCCCACATTGTTCATAGCATCTTTGCACGTCTTGAGGGCTCAGTTTGAAAACACCCAGGAAATCACTCACTAGAGCCGATGAAGGCACTTGCTGCTGTGAGGATAACAACTGATTTGCCTGGGATAGGTGTAAAGTGCTGGTCAGAACTTGTAATACGAGGTTTGAAAAACATCTGGCAGAATATGAGGCATGGAGATGAGTTTAGGGCAAAGAACCAAGCAGGCGAAGTCCTCTGGCCCTTTTGTTTCTTTGTAAGGTTGTGGACTAGGCACTGAGTTGGTACAGAATCTGCCACAGTGTTTATATGGTAAAAAACAGAGGTCTTCTCCATGGTTAGGATGACAAATATTTACTTCAATGGCTGAACCACCCCAACAGCCCAGTGAAAAGGGATTGCTCTATTTGTGTAGATCTGGTCCTAAATCTATGTGTATAACAGTTCATGTAGAGAAGGGACCTTTCAAGGCCATCTGTTCCAATCCTCCTGTAGTGAACAGGGACATCTTCAGTTAGATCAGGCTATTCAGAGCCTTGTCTAGCCTGAGAAAAGTGGATTCTCTGAGTCAAATTTTCCAGATGATGTTGTCACATCATCTCCCACTCCAGCTGGTCTCCTACCCAAGTCTTTCCCCTCCTCCAGATCAGCCTTGGTTGCTCCCTGTGAAATGAATCAGGAAAGTACAGAAATGCATTGACACAGCTATGTTCAACACAAGAGCTGGGACCTTCCTCCAAGAATGTTCTCTTTCCATAATCTCTAAAAGCTTTTGCTTGAAATGTAAATGCAATGATTGTACTGGGAGATATTCAGGAGCTCTGACAAGAGGGGAGACCCATAACAACAGAGTGAAAAAAAACAAGGGGCAGGAAAACCAAGGAGGCAAAATTAGTGAGAAGGGAGAGGTAATCGCCAACAGATCTACATCCAGAAGGTTTTGTTTTCACTCTGAAGTCCTAGACCAGACTGATCAAATTGCATCTAGTGCATCTGAATTAAGGAAAGACCTGTCCCAGAGTTTCACTGAACCTTCTGCCACAGAAACAGGAAGTCAGCTTTTATCTGAGCTTCCATGGGTTGATTTTGTCAGAATCACTTGAATGCAGAGTAGGTTCTGGGATAGGTCTTTAGGTGGTGTTATTCTCAGTCATAACCCTTCAGACTATCATCTGTGCAGGATATTCAGCATCACTCTAGGAAGTTGTCCATTGTGAGAACACAATCCTGGGGCACCTATTTTGCCTCTGTGCAGTGCCAGAGTTGGTGCACAGCAGGTTTGTTTCAGTCTGAGTCTTTTGGCTCAGCAGAGGAATTGTGCTGAGTGTGATAAAGGCCTTCACCCTCTCCGGCTGGTAAAATCTCACCTTGAGTCTTTATGATGCACAAAGGTAGGCATGTTCAATTCGGGGG
>VWZX01009981.1:534053-630628 GCA_013399015.1 Galbula dea
GGGGGGGGGTGCTGCCTAGGAATAGGTGGGTTTTCTTGCTGTCCTTGATCAGTCCTGAAATTGAAATCCTCAAGAGTCAGTGCAAATGCTTCTTCTCAGCTTCAGACCAGGTGTCTGGCTCAGAGGAAACAGATGCACCAGCTGGCACATGGAGTCTGGTATACAGAGGCAAACTGGCTCTGCAAAGCCACTGGCCTTGAGAGGTGGTGTCAAGTGCAAATTAGAAACTTGCCCAGTTAAAAGCCCACTTAAAGTGGAACCAAACCCTAAACATTAAGTCCAATAGATATAGTGGCTTGGGTTTGGGTGTATGTTCCTAAAGCCATGTGGCTTCAAGGTAGCTAGAAACATCAGATGGGTCTAAACATGCCCCATCCTTGAAAACAACCCAGATCAGGTTGTCTGGGGCTCTGGGCAACCAGATGTGGTACTTAGGGGCATGGTTTAGTGGCATGGTGGTGATAGGTCGGTGGTTGGACTTGATGATCTTAGGCATCTCTTCCAACCTTAATCACTCAGTGATTCTGTCATCTAGTTGCAGATGTCCCTGCTAACTGCAGGGGGATTGGACTAGATGACCTCTAAAGGTCACTTCTAATCCAAACCATTCTGTGATTCTAGATCTCTTGCATGGCAATGTGTAAGCTAATGGCTCCTGAGCAGCCCACCAGCTCTCAGACATGCATGTAGCAGAGACCTAGATCATGGTAATGTATATCCTCACATTAAACACCCTTCCATGACCATTTCACTGCCAAGAGAAGATGAGATGTTTTCCTGCCCCAGGCAGACCTGCATATGTCCTCCATGGCTAACAAGTGACTATCAGTCCTTTGTTTTGTGACTATCAACCAAGTTCAAAAGAGCTGGATGTCATCCACATTCCAACTCACCCCCTGGATGTGTTTGAAGCTAGACTTCCTCGCTTAATTTCCGTGAGCCAAATTGTTTGCACTGAACTGGCAAAAGATGAATCCCAGAGCTCATATTTTGTTTTGACATCTGTGTTAGCAGCATGGTGGGGGTTTGGTTTAGTGTTGTGTGTCTATGGATTTCTTGTTGCCTGTGTCTCCTCATCATTCTTCCATTGGGCTCTTGCAGGCCACTGGAGCTATGTTAAAAGAGCCAGAACTTCATGGTCCAGCTTGGCAATATTTGTACTTTGTCACTACTGAGCTGATAGGTTATGCTCAGCAGAGGACATTGAAACCCCAACATGCATGTACACGAAGCAGAGTCTGTCCATTACCTGTGCATGGCATGATTTGCTTGAGAGTCACAGCAGCTTACTGCAGGACTCATCTGCAGCACAGCTTTTCCTCGACCCAACAGGGCTCCCACACTTGCTGCGACTCATAGAATCATAGGATAGAATAGTCTGGGTTGGAAGGGACCTTTCAAGGTCATCTGTTCCAATCCTCCTGTAGTGAGCAGGGATATCTTCAACTAGATCAGGCTACTCAGAACCTTGTATACCCTGACCTGGAATGTTGCCAGGAAAAATTCCATGGACCAGTTGCCAAAGCAGGTATCAACAGGGTCTGATGGTGTCAAGGTTTATGAAAAGTGAAGCAAGTTGATTAACCTTTGTCAGAGCCCTTCTGCAAGAAAGGGACAAAGAAACCAATCTGCAGGTAATGCTCAGGCACACAAACCAGGGAGCCTGACTTCCACACAAACTAACTTAGAGGACAAAATTAATCTCACCTAACATAGGCATGTACACAAAGGAGGCCTCCATGTAAGCTCCTCACCCCAGGCTGCACTTGTAAGTCAGTGAAGAGAAACAGAGCATGGTTCTAACCTAATAGAAATGTCTACATGAGGCTGAGATGAATTGCTCCTCAGAAGTGCCTGTTTGCCTCTCTTGATTCTAACGTCTGGGGAACATTGGGGTATGCAGCTCAGATGGAGATGTCTGCAGGCACGGGGCTGGAAAGCCAAGTAAGATGGATTTCACTGAGGTAAAGTCCCCTAGAGTGACAGAAAAGGCACTTCCCAGTGAAGCATGCCAGATCTTAGCTCTGATATTTTAGGAGTTAAGTACATTCTTTACACTGGAAGGAAAAAAGACTTGAGCAGAGAGTGCTCAGAACACATAAAACCAAGCTCACTCCACTCAGAGGCAAAAGGAAGACAAATACTGTCCTAGAGCTGAAAACCAGTGAGAACTTCGTGTTAAAACAGCTTGACCTTCAAGGGGACACTGACTGGAGAAACACCACTCCTCCCAGCTCAGAGTATATCAAACCCAGGACAGACAATGAATTGGAGGAAGAAGATACCTTAATGAATTATTCTGGTCATGCAGACTCTTGTGATAACTCACTAACACGGTGCATTGCCAATTGCATCTTAGAATAATAAAATCCTTCCCATTTGCAGCTCCCCCTGGGCATTTTTAATCAGCTAATTTCTCCCAGGGCTACCCAGGCAGGCCAGAGTTCAGGCAGGATTCCCATTAGAAATAGGAAAGGCCTGTCTGATCAGTGAGTTTATCCAGCTGCAGAGCTTGCAGTGAGTAATGACCACTGGGGCTTGAGCAAATTGTGGGGGCAGTGGGGCAAGGGAGGGAAGTGATGGTTATGAATCATCACAGGCTTGTTGGCTACACAGACTTGTTACGGGATTTCTTACTGATGTGGTTTCCCTATATATGTTCATGCATCTATTTACATGACTCTGGCATCTTTCTGCTCCATTCCCCTGATATCGTTTTCCACTCATGGAGCAAGAGCTGCTTTGGGGGGAGAATACACCTTTTAGGACCAGGGTAGGTGCAATCCTTTTTTAGGATGATTGCACTGTATATGGGAGTAAATAAGATTCATATCTCCTTTGCATGGAACTCTTGGCCGATTGTACAAGTCAAGGCCCTCTGGAAGGATTTCTCTTTCCAGCAGCTCAAGAAGAAGCCTCAAGTATCTTCCTGCCCATTTCAAAAAAGCCAGTAGAGCAGGATTAATCCTATATAAGAAGCTGTGATCCATGTGAAAGGTGTCACACTTCAGGGGCTATTCATCAACTTGTGTTTAAAGGTCTGCATGGTGTAACCATCACCTGATCCTTTCTCTGTGCTGTCCTGCAGAGCAAGGGTAATAGAGTCCTTCTGAGAAAGTCAATGGTCTCCTGGGGTGCATGAAGAAAACTGTGACCAGCAGGTCAATGGAGAATCTCTTCTCCCTCTATTCTGACCTAGTCAAATCACATCTGGTGTCCTGGATTCAGTTGTGGGCTCTCCAGTTAAAGAGAGACAAGGAACTAGTGGAGAGAGTCCAGCAGAGGCGAGGGAGATGCTGAGGGACCTGGAGCATCTGTGGCAGGAGGAAAGGCTGAGAGCCCTGGGACTGCTGAGCCTGGAGAAGAGCAGCCCCAGAGGGGAGCTGCTGAATGCTGAGCAAGAGCTGAAGGCTGGAGGCAAGAGGCTGGGGCCAGACTCTGCTCACTGGTGCCCAGGGCCAGGCCAAGGGGCACTGGGCACAGACTGGAACGCAGGAGGTTCCACCTGAGCAGGAGGAGAACCTTGTTTGGTGTGAGGGTGTTGGAGCCTTGGCCCAGGCTGGCCAGAGATGTTGTGGAGTCTTCTCCTCTGGAGAGATTCCAAAGGCACCTGGAGGTGATCCTGGACAACCTGCTCTGGGTGAACTTGCTTTAGCAGAGGGGTTGGACTGTATGATCTCCAGAGGTCCCTTCCATCCCACACCACACTGGGATTTTGTAATTCTGTGATACTGTTATTCATATCCTGGAAGGTTTTAAGGCCACATTTCAATGAACCTGATGAGCTGTCACAAGCTGTCACCACCAAGGGGAAAAGGTACCTCACCATCTCCTGCACCAGAACAACCAACTCTGGATACTGCACCAGGTGAGGCAACCAGGGCAGCGCTGGCATAATGTGTTCAGTGATGGGCTAATAGGTATCTCCACTATCTAAAGTCACTATAGCCCTTGGAAAACTGGGGATATAAAATGTTCCTGTTATTCTTTTCATATATGTCAGTGGTTCTTTCTTCAATGTTAGCAATTTCAGAGCTTATGTTTTTTTGGCTTTACTAAGCCAGCCTAGGAGAAACTGTAGAAAACAACATGGAAATTGAATATAAATGAAAGTGAAGGGAACTGGAATCCAGCCAGCATCAAACCGGTGGTGATCAGCCTGTATTCCCCCTTGTGAGATGAAAAATGCAGAACAAGCATTGCAAAGTGACACAAGGAATATTCCCCTTTAAATAGTTAGTATATTTTCTGTGCTGTAGTTAAAGATCTAGGAAGTGTCTATTTTTAAAACATGTTTTTTTGTAAGATTAGCCTTTGAAGTACTTCAAATCTTGGTGAAATTGAAGTCTCAGAGCTGCTAATGAAAGAGCACTCCAGGTGCACAGCTCAGTACAGAAACAAACAGTTGATGGTCTCAGAACCAATGCATCTGGTGTAGGTAGGAACAGGATCTTACAATCAAATAATAAGCTTCTGTCACTTCTCTTGTCATGCTGTAATTAAAGAATGAGGTATTCTGTGCAGAAAGAGGTATTTTGTCCCTTTAATAGCCTGTAAGTGCTCATGACTGGTTCTCATGAGTCACCTTTCTGTATCACAGGGCACAGCTAAGGATGCTGTGTGTAAATCACTGGTCCTGGCTGGATGCTTTGCAGTTAATCCCCTGCCATCCTTTGGCCCTCCTGGTACTTGTGTGGTCTGTTCACACAATGTTTAAAAGAATAATAACATGACATCAGTGGGACATCAGCTAACATCAAGGAGCCTGTCTCTGCCGGCACTGCTTTGCACTTGTTCCAGCTAAGCTATTTATGAGAGTTAACACTGATTCAGTTATCTTTTTTGATCCTTGAGTTTTCAACAGGCTTCCCGACCAAGTTAAATAATTTGTGCCCATTAATTATACTACAAAGGACTTTTGCTTGCTTGCTTACTTGCTAGACTTTTCCTCCAAAATATATCATGAAAGGATCAGAAGAAGGTGTAAAAGGATGAAATTACTATTGGGCTTGAATGGAGCTAGAATAGTGGCTGATGTTTCAAGCAAAGGTAGAAGAAAATCATCCCTGAAGACCAAGCCCAGCTGCCAGCGAATTTATTGGATTTCCCCTTCCCAACAGAAGGATTGACTTCAGTGACATTCCTCCAGCCCTAATTTGTGTCAGCAAAGTTACATGTGAAGTGCATTTGACAGAGGATACTTTGGTGGGAAACCTCACTACACACACCTCTCCTGTGTTACAGCCCAAGAAAGGAGAGACATAAAATCCCACCAGGATAGATTCTCCAAGAGCAGCTTAATGTGGCTCTGGGCAAAAGGCTCATCTATGGGAGACCAATTGTGTGATGAGGCTTAAAGGACAAAAACAAGGCCAAGAAATAAACTTGGACAGGCAGGAGAGGTTCTCCAGAGGGCTTTTCAGTTTTCATCAATCAGCCCCTGCTTGTTTTAATTCCTGGGGAACAAGCTCACCTCTTGTGGAAGCAGGCTCAGGGCTATTCACATCCAGGTTGAACTTGATTCCTCCTATCTCGTTATTGTCTGGAGCAAGAAGAAATCATCAGCAATCAATTGCAAACGTGGGAAGTCATCAGTAATTTTGCAAAGTGCAGAGGTCTGGTAGGTGAAGGTGAAATTTCAAGCACAAGCCTTAGCTGGGTGGTGTCAGCAGCAGATAACCTCCTGAAACTGACCTCTTGCTGTGTCTCTTCAATCAACACCTCTGGCCATGACCTGTAAGAGGTGACCTCCACTGCAGCAATCCTGTTAGACAAAAGTGCCCTTTGGCAAACACTGAACATGCAGATAAGACAAAGCAAAGTCCAAAGTCAAGTGGGATATCTTCAACATTCAATAAATTAATCAGCTGTTAATACTGATAGAAGGTGAGGTACCCTTCTCACCACACAGAAGTATCTTGGTCGTTAGTTTTCCTGCATGAACCTCTGACTGGAAATCTCTCCTTCCATTCCTTCCAAATTATTATTGCCTAGTGACTTCCTGATGAAATGAAGATTTTTCAACCCATACCTTTAATCCTGGTCTCTATGAACATCCTCCATCAGCAAGCTGGTAAAATCCCATGTCCACAGGCACTAAGACATCTTCTGCTCTGCATATAATGCAGACCTTGCCTGTCTGCATCTTGAACTGATCCAGAAGGCCATCTCTTTGAAATGCAGGAGTGGTCCTAGTGAAGCTCCGCTTCTTCACCGTGCCATCCTGCTCCAGATTTGTATGGGTAAGGTAGTCCATGGAAGAGCACATGAACTGCAGCCAGAAGAACTCCAGAGGTCCCAAAGGATTCACCAAATCATTGTTTGGGGAGAGCTAAGATGTTTCCCTCACTCTTCTATTAGAAGGACCATCTCAGTTTTGGAGCAGAAAATGGTACCTCAACTTTTGAAATCAGGTCTGACTTGAAAGCACATAGGCAAAGCACAAGATTTGAGATGGCTGGAGACACTGTAGACCTAGAGGATGGGTTGCTAGCTGCCATATTTCCACTAGGAAACTCCTGGCATCTCAGCAGCTACTGCCAAGGGACCAGAGCCTATGAACTTAGCTGAACAAGTTAACAATAAGGTCAGATGGGTTACCTTTGAGATGGTGTATCTGGTGTCCTTCATTAAGTGCTATCTTGATGCCTTATTTGGCCTGCACCAAAAACTTGATTGCATGAATATCCCTGCAGAAATTGAGGTGTGAGGTCACACGTGTCTTCCGGGTGTTTTGCTGTATGCAAAGAAAACTTGTAGTGAAGTGAGATATTTATGAGGTGATATCTAAACCTGGAAGACATGGAGAGAGGAAGAAAGCCAAATTTTAAGTTGCACAGGTAAGTAGCCTTAAAGAACTTGGCAAAATCAACTTAAAGACATTAAGTGACTCATGTAACACCCCAAATGTCCCCTGTATTTGCTACATGAGTTTCTGAAGTTCTATACTCCTGTCCTTCAGACACTTGCTCATTTTTCTGAAGGTGGGTGTGTAAGTTATAGGAGTGACACTGTTGCCACAGTGGTGTAAGGAGATCAGTAGTCAAACTGCTAGAGCATCACTAGAAGCAAGAAGCAGGGAAAGAGAAAGGTAAGGATAGAAATAGCTATTTTGTGTCTAAAGTCAGGTAACTGGTTTACATCTGAGAGAAAACAGGGACAAGACAGGGTTATGGGTCTGCAGGGAAAAGGAAGGAAAGTAAAGAACATCAGAGAATCATCAACAAACAAAAGCTACTGGCTGTGAGATGAGAAAATATTGTCTGGGGGGAATTTGGTTATGATCAGCATCTGCTTTGGATTCAGTTTCACTTTCACCAGTGTTTTCAGTGGAGATGGCTAGAAAAGCTGTCTTTCCAGCCCTAAGAGTGTGTGTGGGAGTCAGTGCTCCAGGCTAGTGGGTGTCAGCCAGGTGGGTGAGGGGCAGACAGCTAGGAGGGAGTGTGGAGCTTTGTCTGGAGAGGCAATGCAGGATGGCCTGATCTGTACCTCATCACAATGAGAAGCCAGGAACTCCTGCTAGCTCTGGCAGTTAGTTCCCTCTTCAGCCATGGATGTGTCAATGAAGCAAAACTGTTTCAAGCTGGCAGCTGAAGATGTAGGCCCCCACAATGACATGGCTTGAACTTCAAAGGAACTGAGTAACCAGCAGGTTTCATTTGTTTTGGCACCTCTGTAATGGAATAATAGGAACCAAGCTCCCAAGAGCATTTCCAAGGATTTGTTTAGTTTTCTTTACCTTTTGTGCCTCAGTTTCCTCCCTAGTAAAAGAGATTTACACTTGCCTTTCCAAGGGATCACTGTGAGGAGCTACATGTGAGACCTTAAGAAAGGGAGAAGTCACATTTTGTTTTGGCTTGGATTTATGGACCACCCTGAGAATACCCGGTCTTGTCTGATCTCAGAAGATAAGCAGGGTCGGGCCCAGTCAGTACTTGGATGGGAGACCACCTGAGAATACCGGATGCTGTAGGCTTTCCTGATCTGGCAGAGGGATTGGACTAGATGATCTTTCCAGGTCCCTTCCAACTCCTAACATTCTGTGATTCTGTGAAAAAAGAAATTTCTTGTTCAGACGGTGATGAATTAAAGCTCATGACTGCAAAATGAAGAAGCTCTGTCTTGAGTGATACAAGTCATGGCAAGGAATAGCTCCCATAGGGATGTCCCAGGCAGCGTGGTGGCAACACAGGCGGTGGTGTTGCACTACTGCAGCACCCATTTGTAGCTTAAAACACATGACTTGAGTTACCACACTTCATTCTGCAGCTGGGACAAGTGAAACATGATGTGAACACTCCACAAAGATGCAAGATAACTTGGTTTTCTGGGGTAAACTCGGTCCCCTTTGGGCAGCATAGATCATGTGCGAATCTTTGCAAGGTGTTTTAGAAAGATGTAGTTGAGTGTGGAAGTATTAATCCTGAGACATGAATGACCTTTATCTTATGCAGATGATAACATGATCATGGATCCTGTACATGGACTACATTGTCCCATCTCACAATGCTTGGTTTGCACTTGGGCTATGTGGAGGAAAACATCGAGCCACGTACTCTTGGACATTGGCCCAGGCTGCCCAGAGCAGTGGTGGAGTCACCATCCCTGGAGGGGTTCACAAAACATATAGATGTGGTACTTAGGGACATGGTTTGGTGGCATGGTTGCGATAGGTTGACAGTTGGACTTGATGATCTTAGAGGTCTATTCCAACCTTCATGATTCTGTAATTCTATGATTCTGTGTATGCTGGTCCTGCCTTGGTCCAGGGCATGCTCAAAGTTTATTCCTGTCTTGAATTGGCATGTTCTGTACTATCTGTTGGTAAACCTGTCTGGGGAGCATAGTTAATGCCAGAATGCATTTGACCTTTGCCATTTTATTCTCTTTTTTGCGTAAAATTCAATTCTGCTTTGGTCTATGTGATCACATCCACCCAGGTCAAGCAAACAAGAACCAGCAAGAAAGGAGGTTCAAGTTAGATCTTAGGAAAAGGTTCTTCACCCAGAGAGAGGTGCATCATTGGAACAGGCTCCCCAGGGATGCAGTCATGGCACCAACTCTCATGGAAGTCAAGAAGTCAACACATGATGTGAATTTGAGGCTGTCCAGTGCACAGACAGGAGTTATAGAATCACAGAATTGCCAGAGTTTGAAGGGACCTTAAAGATCATCTAGTTCCAACCCCCCTGCCTAGCAGGGACACCATCCACTAGATCAGGTTGCCCAGGGCCCCATCCAGCCCGGCCTTAAAAGCTTCCAGAAACCTCTCTGGGCAACTTGTTCCAGTGTTTCACCACCCTAACAGTGAAGAACTTCCTCCTAATATCTAATCTAAATCTACCCTCCTCCAGCTTACACCCATTTCCCCTGGTTCTATCCCTATCTGACCTCCTAAAAAGTCCCTTCCTCATCAGCTTTCTTGTAGATGGACTTGGTGATCCTGGTAGGTGCCTTCCAGCTCAGGATATTCTATGATTCTAAGATGACAGCTGCTGAAACCATCCATCCTGCTAGTCTAGCCCAAATGGACATACATCAGTCAGCAGAAAACCATCCAGTTCCTAGGGGAGATGTAGTAACATAATGAGGGGAAGGGATGAAATTACCTTCTCATCCTTCATGGTTTCTGAATAAAGAGTAAGGAGGAAAATGAGCTCTTATTGTGTTTGTGTTGTTGGGGTTTTTAATATGATCTTTTTAATATGATTTTCCCCTCCTGCTGCAACAATTAAAAACTCAGAAGGAAAGTTTATTTAAAACCAAAACCAAAACCCAATCCAAACCAACCAAATAAAAAACGACACACACAAAAAGTCCAAATCTATAACAACTAAACTCACTGGTTTCAAGGTGGGTTAACAACGTGCAAAGCTCATGCCAGAACATGTGTTATTAGCAATAAAAACGGTCTTTATTTGTCTCTCTGGGGAATTTCTTTCACACTCACTCTTAAAATCTATCTTTTATTTGTTTCCCTTCTCTCTCGCTTACACACACACAACCAGATCACTTAAATAAAACAAAGTTTTATATTCATTCCAGAAAGGGATTCCTGCCAAACTCTGTGCCTCCTTTTTCTCTCCCCACTCTTTTTCTTATATACAGACCAGTGATGAAAACACACAAAAATCTGAAGCCTATGAGGTGACAGATGGACAAGATGTCGAGGCAAATTCTCCAAATGGTGCTGTGAAGGAATGGCTTTTACTGGCAAAAGGGAACGTAGTTTTTGCAAAGGTTAGAAGGATCTTTTTTTCTCTCTTTCTGTTGGATTTTTCCAAGGCTGGAAATTTTAGTTTCAAGAGAAGGTTAAGATCCTGCATTTAAGATGTTCCAGACAGTTCTTACCCTTGATTTGTTGCTTTGCTTGTTTGGGGTTTTTATCAACAGTGAGGATCTCTGGTTCAGTTTATTTTATGTGGAGAAACCTCTCTTGGGTGAAGGCACTGTTAGACATGCAATGAAGATTGGCAACACTGACTGCAGGGTGAGGAGAACCTTGACTGAGAATTGCACCCTGACCTTTTCTTCCAAAGATGCTCTTGTGGTCCTAGTTCTGATAAACTGTCCCATGTAGATAGGTTTTTCCTTCTGTCTGTCCACCCCCATGAACTTCTGCATGGTCCACTAGTGGATGAGACATCTGCTAAATGTTCTTGCTCTTGTGTAAATGAAAGTTAGGAAGCAGTGAATGGAAAGCCACCTCTACTTATGCATCCCACCCTGGATCTGTTCTTGGGCTTTATAGCACCTGTGGAACTGACATTGGTTGTTGCTGGAAGACTCTTGAGCTCAACAGGCTTCAGATCAGCCCAAGTTTGCAGAACATCCTCATTGATGGGCCCTAACCGAGACTTCTGGCCAACCCAGCAGCATGAGTATTAAAGGATCTGGATAGTTTCTGCTAGGTCCTCTCACAGAGTGTAGGGCTGAAATATCCACAGCAGAAAGAAAGTTACTTCACATGGTAGCAAACTCAGCTCTAGTCTACTCTACTCTACTCTACTCCATGAACTCTACTTGGACAGGACATTCAAGCTGAAGCTTGAATTGTTGTTTGCCAAGTGCTTGGACTGAAGGAACCACCAAAGTGCCAGAAATTATTGTTTATGGCTTATTTCTAATGCCCTTTGAGGCTGTAGTTGTAAAATAAAATGGCACTCAGATGACAGAAAATATAAGAGGAGACTGAAAGGTGAATGACTTAAATCAGTTGAAACTCAGAAGATAGCAAGAGAGGGTGCTGATTGTTAGCAAGGGTATGGAGAAGTAGAAGCAGTTGTGCATGGTTCCACTTGGGTAATAGACAAGGTCTGGTCAAAAGCTGTAGATAACCCCCATTTTGAAAAAGGGGAAGAAGGATGATCCAGAGAACTATAGGCCAGTCAGTCTCACTCCCATGCCTGGTAAGATCATGGAGCAGATGCTCCTGGGTGCACTGCTGAGGCAGAAGGATAATGAAGAGGTGATTGGTTATAATCAACATGGCTTCATCAAGGGTAAATCATGCCTGACAAATCTGGTAGCCTTTTATGAAAAGGTCACAACATCAATAGACAGGGGAGGAGCAACTGAAGTCATGTACCTGGACCTGAGCAAAGCCTTTGACACTGTCCTGCATGATATCCTAATCTCCAAGGTAGTGGAAGATGGGTTTGATGGATGGACCACTCGCTGGATAAGGAATTGGCTCAACAGCTGCACCCAAAGAGTGGCTGTCAGTGGATCCATGTCCAAGTGGAGGCCAGTGACAAGTGGAGTCCCTCAAGGATCAGTACTGGGAGTAGTCTTGTTCAACCTCTCTGTCAGTGACATGGACAGTGGCATCGAGTGCTCCCTCAGCAAGTTTGCCGACAACACCAAGCTGTGTGGAACTGTTGATACACTGGAGGGGAGGGATGCCATCCAGAGGGACCTGGACAGGCTGGAGAGGTGGGTCCATGCCAACCTCATGAAGTTCAGCAAGACCAAGTGCAATGTCCTGCATCTGGGTCAGGGCAATCCCAAGCACCAGTACAGGCTGAGTGAAGATTGGCTTGAGAGCAGCCCTGCAGAAAAAGGCTTGGGGGTGTTGGTGGATGGGAAGCTCAATATGAGCCACCAGTGTGTGCTTGCAGCCCAGAAGGCCAACCGTATCCTGGGCTGCATCAAGAGAAGCATGGCCAGCAGGTCGAAGGAAGTGATTCTCCCCCTCTACTCTGCTCTTGTGAGACCCCACCTGGAATATTGCATCCAGTTCTGGAGCTCCTATTATAAGAAAGATATGGATGTGCTGGAGTGAGTCCAGAGAATAGCCACTAGAATGATCAGAGGACTGGAGCAACTCTCATACAAGGACAGACTGAGAAAGTTGGGATTGTTCAGTCTGCAGAGGAGAAGGCTCCGAGGAGCCCCTATTGTGGCCTTCCAGTATCTGAAGGGGGCTTACGAGAAAGCTGGTGAGGGACTTTTTAGGAGGTCAGATAGTGATAGGACTAGGGAAAATGGATGCAAGTTAGAGGAGGGTAGATTTAGGTTGGATATTAGGAGGAAGTTCTTCACTGTTAGGGTGGTGAAACAGTGGAACAGGTTGCCCAGAGAGATTGTGGAAGCCCCAAACCTGGAAGCTTTTAAGGCTAGGTTGGATGGGGCCCTGGGCAACCTGATCTAGTGGATGGTGTACCTGCTAGGCAGAGGGGTTGGAACTAGATGATCTTTTAAAGTCCCTTCCAACTCTGACAATTCTATGATTCTATAAGAGGAAAAGGAAAGATCTGAAAGCAGACCATCTCAAACAAAGAATCACAACACTGTTGGATTGCAAGGCAAGGGAGGGATGAAATGTTGCAAGAGGCAATGCTATATGTTTTTGACCTCTTCTCAGCTGACTTGGAGGGAATGTGAAACACCCAGAGGAAATGTGATTGTGATCTTCAAATGCATGGAGAATTTTACTGCAGAAAACAAGCAATAATTGGAAGAGTTTGCAATTTAAATTTTTCATTGTTAAGCCTCATTTGGATTAAAGGGAAGCACAGGCCATTATGGGGCCTTGAAGGAAGGTGAAGATTAACATAGGAAGAATGATTTGGAGGTCTCTGAAAAGAAGCAGAAGCAAGTTCAGAGGATAATTCAATAAACAAATAAAGAGAGACACTAGGGAAAGTGAAGAAACACATGAAGAAGGAAATAATACTGTGCTACACAGACCACTAAGGGAAACACATGGTTTAAGAATATTTTAAGATGAGTGAAGACAGATGGATAGGTCCTCTCAGTGTAGGGGGATCTTGAGTTTGCTTCAGGAGTCTCTTTACAAAGTTATGAGCTTGCGAAGGAAAGATCGAAGAACGATACTCCTTGAGAGTCATGTACTGGGGGTGCTCCAGAAGGCAAGGTTTTCAGGATCACAGGTTTGGAAAACCCCTTGTTTCCCCCTTGATTTTAAACAGGCTGTGAGATGTCAGCAGGGTTACTCTTGTTGATCCACCAAAACCTTTGGGCAGCTCTCAGGCCCTAATGCTCGGAGAAGTTCATTGGGAAGCTGTTGCCCTCCAAGAGTTCTCTTCACAAAGACCCTCCCTGTCAAGAAGCCATCCCTTTATGCAGTCATTTATGTTCAAATTTGTCTTCAAACATCATCTCATCTCAAAGCTGTCTTATTTGTGAGGAAAAGTCTGACTAGGTCACAGTGAAGCACTTCTGGGATTTGTGGTTCCAGTTATATTGGATTTGGGGATGGGTTTGGTTACCTGAAGGTCTTCAGGGATTTCAACAGAAGTAATTTGAACCTTTGTGGTACCTCCTTTTAAATCTGTCATCTATTGAGCAAGTTGGGTGATGATGCAAAGAAGGAAGAGAAGGGGTGAAGGTCCGGAAGGGAGGAGAAATGATTTCCTTTGTTTGGACATTATTCAGATAAGCACTTCTGAAGTGGCTGTTGTAGCATGTGACTCAGAAGGGAAGACAAAGGTACAGCTTTGCTCTTTTCTAGCTAAGGAACTGCAATGGTGCTGGTGAGCAAGTCATCTCCCCAAAGGAAGGGGAGATTACTTGTTTTAGCTTTGCAGGTTTTTTTTTCTTGGACACCAAATTTGTAGGATCATCACCAGAGTTTGTGCTCAATAGCTGAGCAGGTCAATGGTTTAAATGTCTCACTATGAAGCATTTTCTTCATGACTTGGGGTTTTTTTTTAGACCTGTAGGACATTTCTCCAAATATCGGGAGTGGGTTTTGTCCCACTAGACTTTAGTCACAGAGCAAGAAAATATTTTGTCCTGCACTACCAAAGATAGACACCCACAGCACACAAAAATCATACCATTTGGAGAGGAACCTGTTGTCCAAAAAGGACCTGGACATCTCATGTTATATGGTTGCCAGACTTGTAAAGATGGTTGAAGCTAGCAGAGAATTTAGGCTCATGATGCTGAAATAGCAAGAGAAAAGGAAAATATCCTACAGAAAGAAACTTAAATATTCAGTGTGCTTAGTCATCAAGAGACAAATCGAAGTGTGACTTGATGACCATGTAAGGTATCTTGCAGAGGAGAATACAAGTTGCCAAGTGGCTCTTATGCCAAGGAGGTAGAGCAAAGCTAAAGTGAGCATATGTCTCATAGATAAGGCGTGACAAATTCAGATTATAAAGTATGGATGTCTGGAAGCAAGTGCAGTTAGAACTGGGAAAAGACACCAAAGGAGGTTGAAGATCTCTCTCGTATCTCTGAAAGCAAACAGGTTCCTTTACTCAGGATGAGCTCCAGTCAAGCACCAATTTAAAAAGCACACAGATATGGTACTTAGTGACATGGTTTGATGACAAGGTGGTGATACGTTGATGGTCGGACTTGATGATCTTAGAGGTCTCTTGCAACCTTAATGATTCTGTGATTACTGGGCTTAATAGACAGGTAACTGGGCAGCAATATACAGGTCAGATGAGCTAATAGTCCCTCCTGGAGTTACACTATGATCTAAACCTGTTTATTAATCCAAAACTGCTCTGTCTGCAGCCTTTTTGGTGTGTTTCTGATTTTGGATATTAGTCCAAAACGTGTGGATTTGATTACAATTGCTGAAAGGATCCACAACCAGAGCTACATGCAGCACAAACTAGAAAAACTTTCTCCTTCTGCTCCAAAATATAGACTATCCCACACCCTTAAAATATTCTTTTTTCAAATCTAAAAAGCACAGGACTCAATCTGGGAAATGGTTTTAGTTGTTACATTTATTTTTTTTATATATGAATTTAGTGCTGTTCTGTTGTGTTTCTGAAGCTCAAGATGAGCAAGTGGAGAGATGTCCTCAAATTCCACCTTGCATTTGAAGAGAATACAAACCTCCATTTCTGGGGAAAGGAGTCTTAAATGAGAGGCAAGGAGTGATTGAAAGATTTTCTGTCAACAAAAGTGTCTTCTGGAGGTGTCATCAGTCAAACCAGTTGTGGGAATCACTCATCACTCAAAGACAAATGGATGTCCAAAATCTCAACCTGCAGTGTGTTGATGCTCTGTAGAAACTGGAAGACAAAGGAAGAGTGAGATGTGTCTTGTCCCAGAAACACCTCCTGAATCTTATGTTGATTTCATTACTTCCTAGGGTGGACTCATGGGTTGTTGGTTTTTCTTTTTTGGATGGCTGTGCTGTATAGTGCTAGCAAGTGATGACACCAGCACCTTGAAATACTGGAGGAATGTGAAGTGGAAGGAAAATCCTTGGATACAAAACATTGTCTCTTGTCTCAAGCCTTAGAAAGTTGCAAGATGTTGGACCCTGATGCATAGGAGTGCTATATCCGTTGTTCTTGGATGATTAAGAAAATATATTAGCTGTAAAGATGGTGTGGACTAGGAGTGGAGAAGGGAGAGACATCTTTGCAAGTGTTTAGCAGCATGAGGATCCCTCGCGCTTTGGAGTTTAGTGTGCTGCTTCCCATCACTTCAGAGACACAGAGAGTATAAAAGTGCTTGGCTGTGTGTGATGTTTTGCTTTACAAGAGCAGAGTCATAGGGTTTCAAACTGAATTTTGACTGATTTGGTTGGGGTAGGGAGCAGCCAATGAGAGACCTGCTTCTAAAGTGGTCTGAATGTTAAATAACTTTGCTTTTGATATGGCCTTTTTCATCCAGAGGACCGCCAAGAGTTTTCCATTCAGGGAAGCTTCATTCTCTACCATCACAAACAGATCATTTCAGATCTCACCTGGAAGAGCTTTGCAGACTTTTTGGTTTTTTTGTTAAAGCTTCACAAAATACCCAGGGTATCTGGGGCACCCACTCTGGGTCAAAAAAACTACAAAACACCTCTAACCCAAAGAGAAAGCAGGAGGAGAAGGCAGTGTTCAGATTCCTTATGATCTTTTGGAGCCACTTCTATCAAGCCAGAATCTTTTAAAGGGGTTTCTTAGCACACAGCATTTTCTGCTTCCCTGTCATCCTAAAAAGCTAACTGTGGTTGGATTTGATGTTCTTAGAGGTTTCTTCCAAACTTAACAATTCTGTGATTATCCCAGCAAAACCTCTTAACTAATTAACGGTCAGCTCTGCAAGAAGAAAGTCCATTGGGGGCTGGAGATCAAGCCCACCATTTTGTAGTGGTCCAAGCAGTTTTGGTTTTGTGCAGTTTGCTTTCCTTGCCCAAGATCTTGCATTTTGACATATTGCTTCAATAGAGTACATTTGATGACACCTTTGCTGGAGGACCAAAGGCCACATTCCTTCTCTCTCTCCTGCATGCAATTTTCATTCTCTTGTTTTTGATGCATTTTTCTTTCTCTCTTTTTCTCTCCTTTTTTTCACCCTCACCTCCTCCAGGATATTGTGGGTTATTACCTCAAGCCTTTTTCAGCTGAGGACGGTTTGAGGTAATGACCTGAAACTTCCTGGAAAAGATCCCACAAAAAGCCCCAAATGGAAACCACATGCAACATATTAGGGACCCTCAATGCATAAAGAAACATTAGTTCAAGGAAGGAGAACATACATTGATCAGCTACTTATGTACCAGCTGGTAAAAGACATCTGTGACCAGCAGTGCAGAAGAACCTGGTGGGGGAATTAACTGATCTTCTAAAGTTAGAGCAACAAAGGTGTCAAAGATATAATCTCTTTAAGGAAATACTTTCCTCAAACACCATCTTTGCAGCTGGGTTGTGGATCTGAGTCGTTGTGGTAGCAAAAAACCTGGAAGAGATCCACACAACCTGCATGACGCCAAACCCTGTTGGGGTTATGAACCCATGGAACTCCACTGGTGCTTGCTTGATGCTGTAGTTATCAGCGAGGAAATTCCTGAGAACTTTTTATTGTTACCACAGGGAAAAGAGTTTGCTTTTTCTCTGTGCCCAGTTAAAATAAATTCTTTTTTCATCGGTGACAAGAAAATGTGTAAGTCTCCCTCTCCGCCCCCAGCAATCCTATAGTTCTACAGGGACAGGCAACAGGGGATGGTGATAAAAGAGCCAATTTTTGGCTCACCTCCAGGAAAGTATTTCAGCTTTTGGATTCCACTGAAGTCAAATGCACTCATGGAAGTGAAGGTGAGTTAATATTGAGGGTCTCTGGGACTTTGGAGTTGCAGAGCCATTTCGTCATCAGATGTAAATCTCACTGTGCTTTAACAGGGGAACATAACTTTTCCTTTTTGGAGAACTGTTTTATTTAACCCAGATGATGCAGTTCAGCCCAGAGCACAGTGGTATCCATTCTTCTTCTAAAACAAGGGCAACATCCTACCACTGAAAGGAGCAAAATATCAAGACAATCACTTCCCTAGCAGGACTAGGACTGTGATTGTCTCCCAGTACTGGGCACTGGTGAAGCCATATCTTGAATCCTGGGTTCAGTTTTGGGTCCCTCACAACAAGAAGGACATTGAGGTGCTGTAGTGTGTCCAGAGAAGGGCAAGGAAGTTGGTGAAGGGTCTAGACCATAAGTGTTGTGAGTTGAAGCCGAGGGAACAAGCCTTAGTTAGCCTGGAGAAAAGGAACCTCAGGGGAGACCTTCTTGCTCCCTACAACTAACTGCAAGGAGGAAAGGGCTCTCATATTTAGATTCCCTTTCCCTCTAACCCCTCCAGTGAAGCCATGTTGGTGAAGACTTTGGAGGGGAAGTTGTATGAGGAACAGCTGAAGTAACTTACTTTGTTCGGTCTGGAGAAGAGAAGGCTGAGGGGAGACCTCAACACAGCCTACAGCGTCCTCACAAAGGAGCTGATCTTTCTGGTAAGCTGTTGTGGCATGCTATTGGAGCAAGTGGTCATATTTAGTATAAAAGACAATAAAATAGGCCAAGCAAAAGTACAAGAGTCACAGGTAGAGACTATATACAAGAAGAATTGGCTAGCACTGCACTGTTGTTAGCAAGTATCTTTTATACGTTTACAGAAAGAATAATGACCAATTAGCAAGTAACACTTACATATACAAATTATACCAACCAATTAAAAAGCAACACTCACTAGTCAAAACAACTACCATAAATGGGGATAAAACAGTGTACTTCAAAGAAATGTGAATGTGATAAGACTGGTGCTGTGTGGTGTGGGAAGAAGATGTTAAGGCTATGTGGGGCTTCAAGGCCTCTGTGTGCAGCTGCAAAGACTCCTGCTAGATGACTCCCACCTTCTCTCCCAGGCTATCTAACTTCTTTCTTGTGCGAAACTGACCTCAGCCTTGTCCAGCCTCCCCTCTGCTAGGCCCTAGACCTTACAGCCCACAATAGCATGACACAACAGTAAGCAGAAACAGGAGCCAAGGGAACAGCATGAAGCTGTGCCAGGGTAGGTACAGATTAGGTATTAGAAAAATGTTCTTCAACCAGCGGGTGGTGGAGCACTGGAACATTCTCCCAAGGGAAGCAGGCGGTGCCAAACCTGAGAGACATCCAGAAGCATCTGGACAACGCTCTTCAACACACGGTGTGATCCTGTGCATAGACAGGAGCTGGACTTGATGATCCTTGTGGATCCCTTCCAACTGAGGACATTCTATGATTCTAAGTTAATGAGATCAGAACAATGATTTTTGAAACATGAAGTTCATACAATTGCCAACTCTTATAACTTCATTGTGTGGGTCATGATGTTTATGGGGTTTTCTTACAGCCTCAGTTCCAGAAGCTGAATATCTGGGCTTTCATTTCTCCTTCCTTTGGGAAAAAAACCCAAACCATTTAAAAAGAAAAGAGTTTATTTTAGCCGTCATGATTATTGAAAAGTCTAAACTATATGTCATGAGTGTGCCTAAATGTGCCCAAGCCAAGAAATCAATGGAAAAGAGTCCAGAGCACATTCATTCTCATGATTTCTAAGCCAGTATCAGAATTTATGAGCCTGTTGCTTTGTGTTTCATCATTTTTGCATGATTGGTAGGGATGCAGTGAAATATCAGAAGCAGCTGAGAAATAGAAAAGGGAAAGGCTAGATGGTTGACCTGGTTCTCCATGGTGGGGTGGGTAACTATCGAGAGTAATTCTTCCATGCCCCAGTATAGTACCCATAGCTGCTTTGCTTGTGACTTTTGCATGTTAAAGCCTGAATTGGAAAGAGCTTGATAACATTTTCAGGACATTTTGGAATATTATCTCATTTCTATTTTATTCAATCTGTAATTTCCATCTCATTTATTTATTATTTTTCCTCCTGCCAAGGAGAGTTTTTGCAGCAGATCTTTGCCCAGGGCATGGCCTTTTTGGACATTAAGCAGCACAAAAGAAGTGGAGAAGAGAAGGTGACCTCATTTTTTTTGTTGTTTTCACAGGTTTCCTAAGAGAAGTTTTTTGCCATCTGGGTGGAAATCTGACAAAACATCACAGGAGGGGTTGGGTCCATCAGCCAAACTGAACAGCTGCAGGGAAACTACATGAAAACCCAGTCACTCTATGGGAATAATTTATTGTAACCAGCTTGAAGGGATAATAACAAAAAGAAATTCAGCTCTTTTATCTGCTGCTGCAGCAAGAGGTCCCATGCCAGACATTTGCAAAGGACTGTTTTCAAGCTGTGGGGAGAGCTTCACCTGGGATGTTGTGTAGGAGTCACCTAGGAGAAGAAATGACACATTGTCCTTCTGTGGCTCTGTAGTGTAGTCTCTCAGGGCTGTATGGTCCATCCCTTCCTTCACCATGTCCTGGTGGTGAAGTCTCATTAATCAAGTTATGTTAGTCACAGATTGTCCATGTCCAACAAAAGGCATTTTTGGCTGGTCCTTGACTTGTGGTCATGTTTCTGTTGGGTGAAAGTCACACAGTTAAAACCCCTGGCCTGATGTACTGCCACTGGGGGCTTGGACAGGTGACATCTCAGACCATCTCTCTTCTCTACCAGCAGGAATGTAGCCCATAGGGTTTAGGAAGACTTTTCATCACTTCTGTCCTCCTGAATCTGTATGCCTATAAGTTACCATTTGGGTCCCAGGTCTCCTCCACCTGAAAATACCCCGCCAGACCATGGCCTGCTTGCCTTTGGTCCTCAGGGATACAACACTGCCCATCTTCTCTCTTGTCTAGATGCATGCTCAGATGATTACACTCACTTTACAGTTTGTTAGAGGTAGTTTACCTCTGTAGGACTAGATGTGGCAACTAGAAGTAAAAGTAGTTCCATCAAATCAATTGAAGAAATGAATAGCAGAGAAAACAGAGACAAATAAGGTCTGCTGAGAAATGACTTCCACTTGGACAGGGTAGTTCAAAGGTACGTGCAATAAAAGTTCTCTTAACTTTGGAAACAAAAAAACCAAATCAGACCAATGTAATTCATGCAGCCCAAGAAGTGCTGGTAGAATGGGACTTCTGGAGGTCCCTTATCCATACAACCAAGAAAGTAGCAAAATCCATTGCCTGTTGTACTTAATTACAGAAAATTATTTGGCTTTGCCCATCTTTAGAACTACTCCTCAGGCATCCGGCAGCTGCTCTTAGATCTCTCCTTAAACAAGACCAACTCATCAAGCTCTCCTTGTAGGTCTGGCACTCTAGTTGCCTGACCACATTGGTGGCTTCATAGAGCTTTGTGTTTCTGCTTTTAAATCCCATCTGGAAGGAAGGTGAGCCAAAATAGGGGCAATCAAGGAAATCAGAAAGAGCTTTCCCTCTCAGAAGTGCTTGGAGCCTCCAGGAATTTCCACATCTCCCAAAAGACGCTGGTAAGTGCAAGAGTGGATTTACCTGGAAGGCTGGGAAAATCCTTCACCTTCTTTCTCCCTCTGAGCACTGCCTTATCTATCACCCGTGCAACGCTCCAAGCTGAGGAGGCAGACTTCTGCCCTTCTTTGTATTACAGCTCCCTGTAGCCCTGGAGCACTTGAGCCCAAATTGAGAGGTCTCTCAGACTGTTCCTTGCCAATGGAGCATAACACACAGCGTGGAGTTTGTTCTGCTACAAGCCTCTTTTAAACTTGCCTCTGACTTTGCCACATTTCAGCAATTCAGCTTGACATTTCCTATGCCTCGGGCTGATTTTGTGGTGTGAAGCTTTCACAAAAGCCTTCCCTCAGCTTGTGAACATTAAGTGGCTCTGCCAACATCTTTTTTTTTATTATTTTATTTTATTTTTTTTTAAATTCACAGGGTCAGATTCTCTGCTGGTGTCTACAGTTCACCGCTCCTATGTACCTAGCCAACTGCTGCTGCTATCCAGGCACACTTTTAAGAGTGAAGAAAATTTTGCTTTCATGGTCCTCTTAATTCTCATTTAGGAGAATGAGAATTGTCTTTTTTTTTTTTTTTCCTTTTGTGAGACAAGGCTTGCCCAGGCCATGGTTGCAGAGACAGCTCAGGTCCCAACTGTATGATACAAAGCCTGAGATCTGGGGAGCACCATGTGCCAGTGTCTGACCCAGGACTGGCACAGAGAGTGCTAAGATAAAGCTGATGCTTACATGTTTCTGCATGGTGGTCCACAACATGTCTCAGAGGTGGTGAGGTGTCTCCTCTGAATGACTTCTGCACAAGTGCAACTTTATTTTTAGCGCTTTGATTTGAAATTTTCATTCAAAGTGGCTTGCTCTTTCTTCAGTAGTTGATGTGTAATGTCTTTATCAAGAGCTGGTTTCTCAGCCAGGTATAGTGGACACCCAGGCCACAAAGGAAGGTCCATCTAACTCATTGAAAGGGAACATGTCTCATTAGCCAAACCCAGACTTCCATGTGACTCCACTAGGACTAGGATTTGCACATGGGTGACAGAAGTGTCTAAATAGAAGAATGACAGGTAACTTTCCGGTTTGCTTTTCCCAAGCAGCCTTTTCTTTTCTTCTGTTCCTCCTATCAACCTAAATGAGATATTTCTGCTCTGATTTGCACTGGCAAAAAACCCATTCATCTTCTCAAATAGCCTTGTGTCTTCTGTTCAAAATAATCTTGTCAAGGCCTGCATAGGGCTTGAAAAATCTGCTAATATTAAGCAGCTTTTCTTATTAAACCCCTTGTATCCCATGCAAGGTCAATCAGTTCATTTCACACGCTCCAGGAAGGACAAATAATGGCATTAATGACTGGACCTGGTAAAGAATTAATTGCAGTGAAGTAAGTTTCTAAAGCAGTTGTGGGGTAAGAGCTATAATGTGTTAACTACACACGGGAGGTAGCTGTCCATCTAAGCCCTCCTGGCTGAGTGCTTATATCAGTGAGATGTACATCTTGGGTCTAAAGCTGAAAAGAAATCAGGTTTCTGCTGCCTGTGGTGACTTCTTGTTGTCTTTCACTACACAACCACCAGGGCTGGGTGAGTAGGGCTGAGGAAATTTATTTGTTGAGGGCACATTCAGGGAGACTGAGCTTTCCTGTGCAAACTTCTCATGTTCATGAAGGTGGCTTATCACTGTCCCCTAAGTGCTGTAAAATGCTGGTTACTTCTTGGGATATGGCTGGATAGCATAGGAAATCTGGACCTATCCCCAGTTTGTTACACATAGGTGTCTCCTGGTGCCTCTGTTTCTCATCTGCTCTTTGCATCTCTCTTATCTGCTTGTGGTGACTCTAGACTCACATCTTGCTTGTGTCAGTGTTGGAGAGTTGCAGGTGCAAGCATAGGTGCAAGTCCTGGATAGGGCTCTGAGAAGCCAGACCTAGTTGAAGATGTCCCTGCTGACTGCAAAGGGGTTGGACAAGGTGACCTTGGAAGGACCCTTCTACCCCAAACCATTCTGTGATTATGTGATTTTATAATCTGTCTGTATGGGTCCTGCTTATGGAGGATCTGCTCTGGAAGGGACTAAGTACAGCAGAGTCTCTCCTCATCCTGTCCACATTACAAGGCAGAGACTTGCAAGGCTCAGCCCTTCTAGTTCCCCCTCATCCAACTCTTCCTCCCTGCTCCTGCTTGAGCCATATTTGAGACCAAGACCAAAACAGCAGGCAAACAATACTTTCTATTCATCCTCCTGTGCAGTGAACCAAGGAGAAGTGAACCAGCCTCCACTCTTTCCAGGCTGTCCAGTGTTTCCTGGGATCAGTGACCATACAAACACATCCCTGTACCCACAGAGAGAGCTTGGGTACTCAGCCCTGCTGCTGGCAGTACCACACAAGCTGTCATTGTGGCTGCCTCTTAATGCAACTCAGTGCTGCTCAGACAAGAACCATCTGAAGGACTTGTTCTGCCTCAAGTACTAGATCCACCTGGAAAGTTGGGCCAAGATTTTGGAAGGGTTTTTGGTGGAAAGAACTGATGCATTCACTGGTTTTATTTAGAAAACTGAGGGCTGTGCCATGGTTGGAGCATGTTGTGTTCTTGGTGCTAGCTCAGATGTTGCTATGCTGCTTCATGGTACAATTTTACAAGTGCTCCTATATTAAAATATTTCCCTATTCATGCCATTCCCTACAAATGGCAGAAATATAGCAGCCAGATGCTTGTCCTTCAGGACCTTCACCTACCTGAGTCATAGAATCAGAATCATAGAATAATTTTGTTTGGAAGAGGCCTTTAATATCCACTTTAATAACCCTTTACCCAGCACTTCACATGAAGTCAAGTAATTCAGGTAAAAACTTGGAAAGTCCTCCCTCTTCTTTTAGATGCTCCCTTTGAGTATTGGAAAGCCACAATGAGGTCTCCTCAGAGCCTTGTCTTCTCTAGGCTGAACAACCCCAACTCTCTCAGCCTTTCGCCGTAGCAGAGGTGTTCCAGCCCTTGGATCATTTTCATGGCCTCCACTGGACCTGCCCCAACAGGGCCATGTCTTTCATGTGCTGAGGGCCCCAGAGGTGGATGCAAGAGTTTAGGCGGGGTCTCATGAGAGCAGAGTAGAGAGAGAGAATCACCTCCCTCAACCTGCTGACCATGAAGCCCAGGACATAGTTGTTTTTCTGGGCAGCAAGTGCTGGTTCATGTCTAGCTTTTTGTCCACTAGAATGCCCAAGGCCTTCTCTCAATCTCTTCCAGTCTGTACTCATGTCTGGGATTGCCTGGACCCACGTGCAGGACCTTTCATTCCAGAAGTTTGCTCAGTACTGCCATTCCCAACCTTAAACTTTCCAATTGCTCCTTGTGTAGGAATTGTAAGTACACTGAGCTATCAGCTGCAGGTACTGTCTGCCAGGGCCATTTCAGAGCCAGCCTCAAACCATCCCATAGTTTTGTAAAGCAAAGTTCTCTCTGTTCAATGCATCCTTTCCATGTAGCAGTTTCTGGGCTGCAGCCAGGCTCTTGGGTAACATTCCTCACCAGCTTTGGGAGGAAGACTTATTTGTGGCTCTGTGTGGTACTTGTGGACCATTGTCTCTTGGAGGATGTGCCCATGCTCATCTTGCTCCTTCAGAGCAGTCAGCAGTGCCATGGCCTTTAGGGCCTTTAGGGTACACTTTGAGTTAGGAGCCTAGTTACAGGTCCTTGATCTTGAGTTCATTGTACTCCAAGAACGACAAAGAACAATTGGAGAAAGCAAGATGCAGAAATGTGAGGCCAAAGTTTCTTCCTAGTCCTCAAATTCCTTCTAGAAAAAAAAAAAAAAAAGAGAAAAAACCAAACCAAACCAAAATCAGAAGAACAGGGATTTTTGTCATTTCTACCTGAAGGTCACAACCATAGGTAGCACAAGAAAGGGATTTAGTCCTTTTCTGATTCATATTTACATACTGATTTGATCTTTTCCCCTGGCTACATCTACTTATTCAAAAATCAGATGCCTACTAGGGATCACAGCAGACATCTGGGATGACAGTAGTCATCTGGCTAACTTCTATTTTTAGAAAGGCATTCAATCTTGATTTGGGAACTTCACTTGATGAAGGACTCAGCACATCCTTAGATAAGCCACCCAAATGGTTCTTTATGCTTCCTGTGAAAAGAGAAATGTGTCTTATCACCCTTCTGAATTAATCTGGTCTCTGCTTCCATTTGCATCTGGTGACATTTCTGATTGCTTTGCAGCCTCCACTGAAACATACAGAGGACACGAATGTGCTGATGGCTTGTTCTGACAATTCACTTTCATGCAGAAAAAGCACACAGAGGAATAGAGGATTTGGGGTCCTTGTTTACACTGAAACTTTATCAAGTCTGAGTGTAAGAAAGAACTAGACACAAAATGTCCAACCCAGTCCATGACTGGACACAAGAGCTATGAGCTGGTTCAGTGGGTCCAGGCTGGGTGAGATTCTGTTTGGAAAGGGTTTATTTCCAAGAGGGTAAGAGTGAGGGCTGTGGTCATGGCAGGCTGCAGACCTGCAGCAGGAGATGCCAAAGCACCAATCCCCTCCATGACCCCTGCAGCAGTCTTGTTTAGAGATTTCATTACTTGACATCATTGTGGGCTCTGCAACCCAACCAGTGCCTGGCTGGACCTCTCAGGCTGTCTCTTCTCCACTGCATATGGCAGTGCTGTGGTAGATAGACCACATCAAGGGGAGGAAATGGGAGATTTCCCCCACCTTGCCTCCCACACACTGCAAGATGGGACTACTAAGTTCTGCCCACCTTGAAGCAATGTCTCAAGTATTGCTGATGGCTGAAGAAGGGGACTTACCCAGCCCTCAAGCACCAGGAGTTTGGTCCTTGGGAGAAGAAACATCTTGCTATTGTCCTACCTGCACCAGGGTTTCAAATTCATCTTTTCCTACATTAATACCTCCTTGCTTAACAGAGATGACTTCCTTCCTGTGGCTCTTTAGGGTCTGTCCATGGAAGTTGACCTGCTATTCCTTTCCCTTTTCATGGCAGCAGGGACCTGCAAAAACACAGGATGAAACACACCCCAGAGAGGAAAAGCTCCTGCACAGCACCATCACCAACAGGGCAAACATCCAACAGTGGAAACACAAAGGTTTCCTATAAAACTACAAATCAAGAGAGTGAGAGAAATAATTCCTGATATTTCCTCTCTGCTGAGAGAGACAAGCAATAAATGGTTTGGGACACATTCTGCCAAACAAGCCATTAAGTCTTTTCTGTCAGGTCTCACCTGTTGTTATTTCTACTGTTTCCTTGTCCCAAGGCTGGGTAGGGTTCTACACTGAGCTAATATAGTTGCTTTTGCTCCAGAACCAGATGAGTTATCCCATCTTGCAACCAGGACTTTGTCATAAAGGAGCAAACATCTGTGAAATTGAGCCTCACTGCGTGAGGGGGTGGTTTGTTGTTCCAAAAGAAAATGGAGTGAATTTCTTCAGCAGTGTGGCCAGCAGGATACAGTCAGGTGAAGGCAGGGAACTGTCTGGATGATTTACAGTTGTAATGAACTTCAGTGAAGTGTTCAAAACAGAAAGGAGAGGAAAAAGTGCTGAAGCGATCTGTCCTCCTGTTGGATTGTGTTTTGCTCCAGGAGCAAACATCGTCATTTCAGTTCAGCTCTTCACAGAATAGACAACAAGAGTTATTGAAAGGAGATGTTTCTTCAGGACAGCTCAAGGACTGCTAATTGCTCGGAGATGCAATATTCTTCTGATGATTGGGAGTTTTTCAGCCACAAAGTCCCCAAAGTTCTTGGTCAGGTTCTTCATTGGTGAAACTCAATATAACCCTCAGAATGACAGGATGAGTTTATATGCTTTGCAATGGCTGAAAAATGGTGAAACATACACACACACACATATATATATATATATTACAGAACCACAGCATAGTAGGTGTTGGAAGGGACCTCTGGAGATCATCCAGTCTAACCCCTGTGCTAAAGCAGGGTCACCCACTGCAAGTTGCTCACCATCACATCCAGATAGAGTTGGAGTCTAAACAGGAGAATCCACAACTTCTCTGGACAGCTTAGGCCAGGGCTATGACACCCTCACAGCAAAGAAGTTTCTCCTCCTTCTCAGGTGGAACCTCCTGGGTTCCAGTTTGTGCCCATCGCCCCTTGGCTTGTCCCTGGGCACCAACGAAAAGAGACTGGTCCCAGCCTTTTGTCCCCACCCTTTAGCTATTGAGCAGCATTGATATGTGCATACATATATATACATGCATATGTATATGTGCATATATAACTCTTTGCAGTACGTTCCCATGGAAGTCAATAGCAAAGCAATAAATTTCATGGCAAGTGTAGCACCATGAGCTTGCTAATTCTGCTTTAGTACTGTTCCCAGAAAGCTGGGAATGTTGTAGTTTCCATAGGTGAACCTCCATCAGGTCTCCTTTGGCTTCCTGGTGCAGCACCGAGCAGTGGCACTACAAATCAGTGACCATCTTGTGCTACAAGAAACTTCACAAACATTTGGTAAAAACCCCAAACAAACAAACAAAACCCAAAAACATCCAAACCCCAAACCAACAAACAAACAAAAAAGCCCCAAACCTCTTTTGTCTCATGTTTCCAAAATCTGCTCTCCTAACTACGCTTGAGGTGCAAGAAATCTGTTAGATGTTATTTGAATCTCACCTAGAGCAAAGGGGGAGGCAGGGAGGGATGATGCTAGTTTTGACCTTATTTCTTGTCCAAGTCTTTGCTTTCATTCTGCAGAGGAAAAGTCCCAGTGGACATTAGGATCCACCCAACCCCCAGGCTCTGTCAGAAAACAATTAGAGAGTCTTGAAGTGTAATGAAAACTGATGTAAACCATTTGCTGAAGGTTATTCCACGACAGAGGCTGTGCCTTCTCCCCGAAGGAGCACGATGAGATATCCGACAAGCAGCTTTGTCCTTTGTGTTCAGTCAGGAAGAGATCTGAGGGCAGCTAATAAACTTATCTGCATCAGATTAAATTGCCAATCCTGCCCTCCCTCTCCCTGCCCTCTCTCCCTCCCCAGATCAGTTACAATACATCAAGCCAAATAAAGATAAATGCCCGACAGAGTCCGTTCGAGTGATGGAAAATCAAGATGGAGCTGGGTATTTTTCATCAGTGTTAGCCCAGGAAATAAAGATAAATTCCCCCACTTCATATTTTTTAACATAGCTTATCATAATCACCGGTAATGGCAACCAAATGTTTTTCATTTGTTATGTTTTAAAGGGAGTTGGGGGAACAGTTTCCTGGTTGTGGGCTCATTGAGTCTAATTTTTAGCTGGTGTCAGAGGTCACTTCCACTTTATGTTGCATATCCTGATGAGTGGTTTTTGCTGGAATACCTGGCTTGGCTCAAGGACTGTGAGAGAGAGCAAGGCTGTGGGAGTCAATGTGGTGGTGGGAAAGGAGGTTTGGCCACTGGGCTGGGATTCATAAAATCATAGAATCATAGGAAAGTTAGAGCTGGCAATACCCTTTCAAAATCATCTAGTCCAAGCCCCCTGCAGTGAGCAAGGATACCTATAAATAGATCAGGTTGCTCAGAGCCTCAATCAACCTGACCTGGAATGGTTCCAGTGACGGGGCATCTACTGCAACCTGTTCCAGTGCTTCACCACCCTCATTGTAAAATATTTCTTCCTTCTATCTAGTCTAAATCTCCCCTCCTTTAATTTAAAACCTCGTTTTAAACATTGTTCCTGAACCTATTGCAACAGCTTAATGACTGTCCTCATTCATCACCAATGAAATGCATTTTTCCCAGAAACACAGAGGACTCCTGGAGATCCCATGTTCTTCTCCTATTTCTGACATTACTTTAGGTGTCTTTCTAACTACCCTGAGTTCCATGGAGATCTTATCTATCTATTTATTTATTTATTTTAAATGCCAACATGCAGTAGGAGAGTGTTCTCAAGAATATTCCATGTGTAAACCAGAGGTTCACTAAGTGATCACCAAGAATCTACTAGTGCTGCTCTTCTGTCCCATCAGTTGTTTCTTGGGTCCCTGAAGCTCTTGTGGGATGATGAGCAGTACAACAAAAAGTGGGAAGAGAAAACCTTCAATACCCTAAATAATATGACTCTTCATAATGCTGGTTTATCACAGAAACACAGAATTGTCAAGGCTGGAAGACACCTCCAAGATCATGAAGTCCAACTGTCAACCTATCACCACCATGCCACTATACCATGTCCCTAAGTACCACATCTCTTAATTTTTGGTATAGCAAAGGCCACACATGGCAATATTGAAACTCAACAGCAATATTGTTACAGAGGTGGAAACCTTACCTTCTCATCCAGAAATGAGGACTCCTTCTAAGGAGGTACATTGGATAATGCACAAATTGCAAACTTATTTAGGAGATGGAGGGAATAAGGTCACAGAAGTGGTGAGGGTGTGAGGAAACACACCTCCAGGTCTGGTGAGTAGATGACTGAGGTCAGGTTAAAAAGGAGCTGGAACAGGAATGGACAGGCTGGAGAGTTAGGAAGAGGGCAACCTAATGAAGTTCAACAAGGGCAAGTGGAGGGTCCCGCACGCAGGGAGGAATAAACCCATGCCAGCAACCATGAGCCAGCAGTGTGACAAGAAGGCCCAGGCTGGCCAGAGAGGTTGTGGAGTCTCCTTCTGGGGAGAAATTGCAAACGCACTTGGAGGTGGTGGTGGGTGACTTGCTGTGGGTGACCCTGCTTTACCAGGGGGTTGGACTAGATGATCTCCAGAGGTCCCTTCCAACCCCTACCCTTCTGTGATTCTCTATGATTCTTCAAAGGGAATTGTGATACAGACTTAAGGGGACATGATATAAATTCAGTAGTGTTTTTTTATGCAGGAATCTCTGCTTCCTCAGACATAGTCTTCTCCATTGGAGTTTATGGAACTTTTGCTATTGAGTTTAAGAGAAACTTTTTCAGTCTTGTCATCCTACAAGCTGGCAAATGGTTTGCTCATTAATTCTTTTGTTTCCTCCTCCTCCTGCAAATGTAACCCTGATTTTTTAACACAAAAAATAAAATGAATCATCAGAGGAGAGGAGGCTTAAGTTATGGAGCAGGCTGACCTATCAGACTCCACCCCATAAATTTTGGTAGTTTCTAATATAATCACAAGAGCAATAAAAAGAGGCTTTGGAGCAGAATGTCTCTCAATAACAACATCTGGTGTGTTTGTGTCCTGGTGGTGGATTGGCAGCCATATCCCATGTGGGACAAGAAAGGTCATGGCTGGCCATGGGAGAAGGTCTGAGCAAAGCATGTTGAAAGGTAACATCATCTGGTGATAAGCTACCATTGCCTTACCCTCTGGCAAAACACACATGGTAAAAAAGGAAGGAGAGAGGAGAATAATTAAATCTAAGGAATGAAGCTGGAGGGTGACGGGGGAACCCAAGTGGCTTAAGGAAAATTTAAGCTTGAAACCTTGGTTTTTCAAGACTTTTGTGTCAAAGTTTAGGAAGCAGGTTAATGAGCGAGAAAACAACACATTTCTTGGGATCCTGTTGAATAGACCAAGTTAAAGAGGTGAGCTGGGCTCCTGCTTCCCCACCTGCCTGGTCCATACACCCTGTCCACAGAGACAAGAACGTGGAGGAGAGATGGGAGCGTGCAGGGGTCATACTTTGGTATTATTAAGCAAGTCTTGAGTGTGATCTTGCATCCCTGCTCTCTGAAGTGTCCCGAGTTCTTCAGTTTTGGTGTAGCCTCAGTGAGGACACCAGCATAAATCCAGGATTAATCTCTTATTGTTAGTAGAACAATTTCAGACCAAATCTATTGCAAAACTGCAGCTGCATGAGTTCAATGGCTCCAGTAAAATACCCTTCATGAAGCAGAGATGCTTCCTGGGCAAGAGGCTAACCAGGGAAGTAGAGGACTCACCATCCCTGGAGGGCTTTAAAAGACATGGACATGTGGTGATGAGGGACGTGTTTTAATGGTGACCTGGTAGTGTTGGCCTAACAGTTGGACTTGACGATTTCAAAGGTCTCTTCCAACCAAAATGATTCTATGATTCTAAGAGCATCCCTGCACACTTAGGGCAATATAAAAGATATTTGGCATTGCACTGGCATGGATTAGGAATATGAATGGTGACAAGGAAAGGTGGAAAGAAAAGGATGAGGGTGGGACCATCTTCATCTGCCACAGCTATTTTAGATGAGCTATCATGTCTCTTGTACCTACCAGAGCTGGAGTTTCCTCAGGATGTTCAGGGCACTGAAAGTCATCAAGGAAAAGGGTCACTGTCTCTGTAAGAACTCAAAGAAGAAGACCACAGCTTTATTTCTGCCCAAAAGATAACTGCTAATACAGTAGTAGTCCTGGGAGCTGAGGTCATCACTTCAATCATATTTATTCGGGGGAATATTGCAAACCTATTGAAACTTATGGACATCCAAACATGCCTGATGGAGCTTCAGCTCACCATCCTGAATTCAGAGCCAGCAGCAAGAGTAAAAAGGAGAGTAGCAAAAATACCTCTCAGCTATGCACAGAAAATGAGCTATTCCCATACACACACACACACACTTTTCACTCATAAGATAAAATGTACTGCAGGCTTTGCTCTGCCATGTGGATTTTGCACTGGGATTGAAAGCGTACATTAAATAATAACAAATCCATAAATCATAAAGAGTGTTCAGATAATCTCTCTGTATCTTGTTGAGCAGCAGATTTATGGATCATGCTCCTTGCACTGATGCCCAGACCCTGCTGTGAAAGACAGGGCTTGTTTCTGAGGGCTTAGAGAGCCCAAGTCTGAGCAGACTCTCAACAGGGGATGGGACACTTCAGATATTTATTGACCAGACATGCATGGCCAAATACACAGAGGTGTTTCTGTGTCTACCTTATTGTTCAGGCACCTGATTTCTCACTCATTTCAAGAGTAAATTAAGCACTGAAACAGGAGCTGTGCGTTGACGTCCGTAAATCTGGGACCTGCTGACTCCAGCAAAGCAGTGAGGGGTTTTACAGCAGAGCTAATGAACTGGGCAGAGACCAGCCACCAGTCTGTACCCCTGGGTGTCTTTATGGCCATCATCTTATTTTTCATTTCCCTCTCTGCTCCAGCACTGAAATTGGAGGAATTGCTGCATGAAAAATTAGAAGTATTGATGAGTGAAAAGCTGGAGATGAGCTGGCAGTGTGTGCTCACAGCCCAGAAGACAGCTGTGTCCTGGGCTGCAGAACCAACAGCATGGCCAGCAGAGCAGGAACGGGATTTTGTCTCTGCTCTGCTCTGGGGAGACCTCAGCTGCAGTGCTGGGGCCAGCTCTGGAGTCCTCAGCACAGGAGAGCCACGGACCTGGTGGAGCAGGTCCAGAGGAGGCCATATAAAAGATGTGTAGGCTGGAAACATTCTGCTGTGAGGACAGGCTGAGAGAGTTAGGGTTGTTCAACCTGGAGAATGTTCCAGGGAGATCTTTTTGAAGCCTTCCAGTACTTAAAAGGGCCTATAAGAAAGATGGGGACAGAATTTTTATCAAAGAGGGTAGTGACAGGACAAGGGGTGATGTTTTTAAATTAGAGAGGAGAGATTTAGACTAGATGGAAGGAAGACATTTTTTTACTGTGAGGTTGGCACATCCCATCCCTGGCAACATCCCAGGTCAAGTTGTCTGGGGCTCTGAGCAATTTGCTGTAGCTGAAGATGTGCCTTCTGACTGCAGGGGGGTTTGACTGGGTGACCTTGAAAGGTCCCTTCCAACTGAAAGCATTCTATAATTATCTGATTACTGAATGTGCTCAGTAAACCATGGAAGGATGTGCAGAAGATACCTATCTCCATCTCCAGAGGGAAGCAGGAGGGAAACTCCTGTTGCTTCCTAGACACTCTAATTTTGATGTTGCATGTGGTACACAAAGACATCATAAAAAGCACAACTTCAACAATGTACTGAACTTCTAGGGTTTGTCTGGGGCTTGCCATCAGCCCTTGTTGGAGGGTCATATATAGGACATCTCCATCCTTCTCTCAGCTCTGATGCTGAATGATTAGTCTTTGAGGCAGAGAGATAATTCAGTCCTCATGCCAAAGGAGGCCCTGGCTCATTGAACTGAAAGACACAGCAGTGATGACAATTACCTTTGAATCCTAGGCTGTAATTTTTGGATACTGAGGACAGAGTAACTGGCCTGTCATTCTGCAGCAAGACCTTGAGCCAGGGATCTGTGGAGGTCAGAGAAAATGAGAGAGTAAGAAAGCAGCAAACGATTCCTTCTTTCAGTCACTCAATCCTCGGGAGCAATAGTGATCTCAATCTTCAGCATGGAGGCTGATGATAAATGGTTTTATTCTACCTATGATAATTTAAACCATCTGCAATGTTTTCCACATTACCTCTTTGCCTCCTTGCCCTCAGCTATGGGAGTTCTTCTTTAAGGAGACTTTCACCATTCATCTCCTGTGTTGGGATGGGTGGAGCCATACAGCATGATATGAGGACTTTCCTCATCTCCTTTCCAAATGCTCTCATTGATTTGGGGTACATTTTTCTCCCCTTAAATTCCTTTTTTTAATTATTTTTTTTGTTCTCTTTTGCTTCTTAAGAAACTGCCAGACATCTTAAACACATTTTCAAATACATGTCTTCCACTGTAATCCATTATCTAATGTTCCCACATGGGCTCCATCATCAGTGACCACCAGACTGATAACGTGGTTTACATGGGGGCCCCAGGATGGGATGGGTTGGAAACAGAATTAGTTCACTTTAGTCCACACAGGACATCCTCTGCCTCCCTACCTTTATTAAAAAGGGGGAATGAGCTGTGTCAGGTGAAGGGCATGAGCAAGACAGAAAGCAATGATCCAGTTACACAAGATAACAGATGGCAAGATGGAGACAAGGTAGAGGTGGAAAGTGAGGAGGAGCACAGAGGTTCCTCTGGAAGGGTTGAAATGGCACTATCCTTGATGATGATTTTCAGCTGTTTGGGTGCATCTGGAGATGTCTGCTTTATTATAAAAGGGTTCACGTGCAAGATAGGCACATGCTGTAACCTGAACTCTCAGACACCTTGGAGGGGTTTGGATTTTGACCTGGATGCAAACCATATCTCGGGTATCTGGGATCTGGGAACACAGAGAGGTGTGGTGTTGAGAGGTAAATAAGGAGGTTTCAGAGAGGTGAGTTGTGCTAAGCTAAATCAGGGAAGGGTTTTTTCCCTCACTAGTCTGAGCAGCAGCATGTGTTCCTCGAGGAAATACATACATCCAAGTGTAAAGTATGTGTTCTGTGCATTGTCTCACTTTAAGCTGTTCAATGCAGTGAAACAACCATGGCCATGTTCAGCCATGACTCCCACAGACATTGTCACCTCTTTCCCAGAGACATGTAATTCTGATACCATCAGGTCATATTTTTCCAAAGCATATTTTACTCTGTATCCAGGTAGTACAACTACATTGACCCTAGAAAGACCTCTGGAAGCTTCTTATAGAGTTCTTTCCATTCTTTCCAGAGGAGTCCCAGAAGCATTTGACCATCATCTACCATTCATTTCTTGCCACCTTATTCTTTTCCAGATCATTTATCACTCAATATCAGTCACAAGGATCCTCACTAGCAGGTGGAAAATTGATCTTCCTTTCCTAATTCTGTTTTTCTGCCTCTTAAATGAGTCCATTTCTTATCAGAGCTATAACTCTCCTATAATGCCTTCTCTATAATGCCTTCATTTTTGTGGCCTTCTCTGGGCCCATCCAAGTAGGTCCATGTCTCTCCTGTACTGGAGGCTTGTCCCTCATAACTTTTCATATCCAAGGAAATAAGCAGATTCATTTCTTATCTTGGCAATCTGTGATGTGGTTTCCTGCAGACCTCACTGAAGTAGCAGGGGAGAGGCAGAACTGTACTTGGGGCAGTGTTTAGCTCTCAGTTTCTAGCAGGACATTGTGCTTTATCCATGTCATCATAGAAAAGTTTCCAATTCCAGACTGCATTAGTCAGTCACATACTGAAGTATCTCATCACATCTACAACGCCAGCTGAGGTGTGGTGAAGATATCTTGCAGGTCACTCCTAATCTGATAGTAAATAGATACAAGTCCCCTGAGACCCAAACCACCAGCATCACTTGCCTTAGGTCTGGTTTTCCAGCAGAACAGGGTGAAGCTCACTTCATTTAATTCCCACAGGTTTTGTCCATACAGTGAAATGTGGGAAGAAAAAGCTCAACAAGGCACTATAGTAGGATACAGAAGGACTTTGGTACATCTCTTGCTGAAAGTCCAGGTCCTTTGTGACCTTGGGAAATCATTAATTTGATATAGTTTCCCCATCAGTGTTACAGCAGTGCCTTTTCCTTACTGCACACTGTTGTTAACAGCAGTTAATTACTGCACATAACCAGCCCAGGGAGAAGAGCCTGAAGCATGGTGAAGATGGAAGGCATATGCATTGTTTTGTCTCTCCCTTCTAAGTTACAAACAGTTGTTAGGCATTGGCACAGGCTGCCCAGGGCAGTGGTGTAGTCACTATCCCTGAAGGGGTTTAAAAAAAGTAGATGTGGCACTTAGGGACATGGTTTAGTGGCATGCTGAATGATGGTTGAATTTGATGATCTTGGAGATCTCTTACAATCTTAATCAGGGCTGATCCATTGGGCTTTAAACTAGATTCAAAGGGGAACAGGGTTGCTGCCAGGTCTGCACCGGTGAGGCAGCGTTCTAATGCTAGTACTAATACAGACTAGAAGGCCTCCCACCCTATGAGGGTAGAATTGGGATGCTCAGCTCGCTCCCTGAAATGCCTGTATACCAACGCACGCAGCATGGGGAATAAACAGGAGGATTTAGAAATCCATGTGAGGTCAAGGGGTTATGATCTGGTGGCAATCACAGAGACATGGTGGGACAACGCCGCTGAAGGAACTGAAGACTTCGGACCCTCAGGATGCTAAGGGACGGATCCATGGTGGTGTAACTGTACTTCTGCTGCTCTCCTCCATATTGCCTTCTTGATTTTCTCCTCTTTTCCTCCATCCCCCTGTCCTATCACTTTAACTCTCTTGTTTCAATAATCTCTGACTGATGTGTGGTATCTGACCTCGTTTGTGCCTTAATTTTGCTCTCAGAAATCACCTCGAATCTCCCCCATGTCTGTTAAGAAGACTGGGACACCCCTCTGGGAGGCTGGTGGCCTTAGTGCTGAGCTGTGTGGCAGCCATGTGGTAAGCATCATTTGTTTATCTTGATGGATGTGTGCTGGCTCTGGATGGGGTCAGGTCACTACACCAAGTTCTCAGCTCTGGAGTATTTGACGTCCTTCCAGGTCTCCCCAAGGTCTTGAGTTCAGGTAGGTCTCTGTCTTGAAAGTACATTGGTTGGGGCAGGAAGGAGGATTAGTTAGGCTGATTTGTTTGCAAGCAAGCTGAGGCTGTTTGCAGCAAATTTGCTTCATAATCCTCTCTCAAGATCCTGTATGCAACCAAACACATTTGGCTACCTCTAGTGTTCATTAATGGAGTCTGTAATGAAACACTTGGAAAGAAAGCAATAAAGCATGAACCCATAAAAAGAAGTATTGCAAAGAAGGAGAGAGGGTTTCAACCCTGATACAAGCTGTCCCTCAGACCTCTAGAGGTGATGAGACAGCAAACACAGCCCCAGGTATTGAGTAATGGTTTCTCTTACTTCCTTTGTACTACAGCAGTGTTTGAAAGCAGAGAGCATGGGCCCTTCCTGCACTGCACATACACAAAGTGAGAGATAGTCTCTAAATGGAAAAGACGTTATCAGGGAGGGGGAGAAGAAAAGGAAGAAAAGATTAGCTTGCTCTCATCATTTGTTTCTGCCTTAGATCAAGCAATAAGCTGAGATCTCTGGAGTCCAGCTCAGTGACCTGCTCAGCCTCTCCTTTTTTTTTGTTAGAGGGTTAGGCAAAGGGGTGCAGTTGCCACCCTCATCACCTCCGAAGAGCTACAGTCTCATCTGTAGACTGGTTAGCCAAGCAGAGCCTAGGTCTGTTCCCTGGAAAATCTCTTGCATGGTATCTCCAACTTCTGCAACACACTCCAAGTCCTCAGGACCCACTTCAACCCCTGATGTGCATAGAGAAAGAGCAGTGCCAGATTGTCAGAAGGCCAGACAAGGAAATTTCACTTCTAGAGGGTTATGGTGTGTGGTTTTCCCTCGAGGAGCATTGCAGCACACTGATGCTCAGGCAACATCTGGGTATGCAGGCAAGTCTGCTTGGGAAAGTGTTTCATGAGGTCATAGAAACGTTTTGGTTGGAAGAGACCTTTAATGTTCTCAGGTCTAACCATTAATCCAGCATAAACAGGCCATCACTAAACCATGTCCCTCAGCATCACATCTACACATCTTTCAACTGCTCCAGGGATGGTGACTCCACCACTGCCCTGAGCAACCTGTGCCAGGACTTCACAATCCTCTTGGCGAAGAAATTTTTCCTAACATCCAACCAAAACCTCCCCAGTACAACTTGAGGCCATTTCTTTTTGTCTCGTTTCTTGTTCCTTGGGAGAAGAAACCAACCCCCACCTGACTCCAGCCTCCTTTCAAGGAGTCATAGAGTGTGAGAAGGTCTCCTCTGAGCCTCCTTTTCTCCAAGCTAAACAACCTCATTTCCCTCAGCTGCTCCTGTTGAGACACAAAGGATAAAATAAGACTGTGTCAGTATTCGGGTTTGTTGTTCCTCTCTTGCTAATGCTCCTTAGATTATGAACATGGTCCTAAGAGCAAATGTAGGAAATTTAAAGAGGGCACTACTGCAAAAAGGAAAAAAAATCAGAGAGAAGCCACATCCCTGACACTGAATCACAGCCCTGACCCCCACCAAACCCTGCTTAGCAGCTTGATGGGTTTTGTCCTGGCATTACAATGGTTAAAAAGTAAAGATAAATACAAGTTTCTGTATTGCTAGCTATAGTAGGTAATAGTTGTCACGTGCTCACCCCTCATCTAGATGCATCCACAACTCACCAGAGGACCCAAATAAATGCTAATTGTACTCCAAAATCACTGTCAGCCCACAGAAAAATGCCATGTCAGAAAGACTTTGTGACAGAGGTCAAAAATCCAGAGAAACAATAGATCAGATCACTCCTAAATTACACAAAATTTGTAATAGGAATGAAAAATGTGGGAGGCTTAATGGAAAGGCTCAGCACACTTATCAGGGTTTTTCTTTGGCCTGTGCAGATTTTATTTTATTATTATTGTAAATAATAACAATAATAATAAATATACTAACATTTGCATCTGGGATGCACTGCAGCATATGGAATGGGTTTGTCCATTTTGTCCTTCCTTATGGACAGGATTTGGGTGATTCTAGCAATGAAGCAAAGCACATAAGAGTGCATTCCCTGGAAACTCGCCTCTGTGGTCAGTGGAAAGAAAGAGGCACTTCTAGAAGCTGAAATTTCCTCTGAAGTTCTCTCCATTGGTTGCAGCTACTCAAGGTGCTCCTGAGCTCGTTTGGCTATCTGAGGTTGCATAAAATGAGGTCTAAAATCTACAGATCTAAATATCTGCTCATCAAGAAGCTAGAGGAGCAAAAGAGGTGGGCACTGAGTGGATAGACGAGGTGGAAGTCCTAAGTGGAACAGTGGGGTCAAAGAAACAAAGATAATGGGGCTGTGGAGTGAAGGAGACAGGAGGCAAAGCTCCTTTAGCAAATTCTTAGATAAAGAAGAGAGCAATTCTCCACAGTTGTCCCCAGTTGCCCAAACCTCCAAACTGTCAACCCTCACGCTCCCACAGGAACTCTATAAAGAGATTAAGTGTAGGGAGAGTGAGCTCCCACCTGTGTGGAAGTGCAGAACAGACATAAAGTTCAGCAGATGTCAACAGGATGCAAAAAAAAGCTATGAAAAAGAAGACAGAGTGGCTACTACCTGGAAATGTAGACACGAGCTCATCCCACGGGATAGATGGCCCAGACAGAGATGTAGCTGAATCACAACCCCCAGATTCTGAGGGAACAGATGCACTCTCAGGAACACACCAGAAAGCTAGAAGTGCCTCTTACTGGACAAACGCGATCATGGGCATCTGATATCTGTTGAGCAGTTGTTACACAGGCAAGGAAGTGCTGGCCAAGCAACAAACAGGGACAACAAAAATACACAGCAGCCCCTTCATAGAGTTTGGAACAAAGCAGGAGAGGACCTTTACACTGCGAACCACACAAAATGCCTCATCAACTGCAGACAAGTATTCAGACCGACGGGAGGTAGATGAGCTGCCAGATGAAATGCAGTAAAGCAAAGAAGCATTTCAGCAGGCACCTTGTTTGGCTTGCAGGAACTTTACATGATTTACCCACGAAGAGAAATCCTGTCCCAGCATGTTGCCCTCTCACTGTGACCAAACAGAAAAGCTCAACCAGCAGTTTCATTTGCTAAGATTGTACTCAAGGAAGCAAAGACAATGCCTGGTGAGTCATCCTCTAAGGGAGAAAGATTCTCATTGAAGACCAGCATGAATCTCCAGCTCAAGCAACAAAGTCCAAATACTTGCACAGCATGGAAGAACCAAGAGGTGTGAAAAAAACCACAACAAGATGAGGAGGAAGACAGCTGAAGACTAGAGCTTACCTTCCTCACGAGCACCATTGTAGAGCACCATTTTTGGGGTCTTTTGCAGGACCAGACTCTTTTCTTGGAACAAAACATGAACATGTAAGAATGTTTCATGTACTGAGAAGTGAAGGATCTGTAAGAGAAAGGAGTACTTTGAAGCCACAAGTACATTTGTCCATTGCACTTATGAACTACAGATGCAGATGTAAGAGATTACAGATCTGCTGAGATTTGACCAGAGGGAAGCAGAAGGAACATGGGCCATGAGCTAGCAGCAGATACAGCAATATACACAAAATATCACATAACCCTAGAAGAAATACATTCTGGAGAGTTTCCTCTTCTAGAATCAAAGGTCAGCCCCAGTTCACTGCAAGATGTAGAGGAGGTTTGAAAACAGCCAAGTCATCACAAGGTGAGATGTTTGGTACACCCATTTTTGTACACCATTTCTAAACTTTATCTTGGTCTTTTCTTACTCCATGAACCAGCTATGGGCTCTACATTACCTATGCATTCAGTAGCTAATCCATAGCCTAAGATGAGATGGAGAAACCTCTCTGAACTCAACACTGAGTCTTGTAACTCTTCCAACACAATAATAACTTGGCCAACCTTCCTCCAAAAGGTGTTGCTGTGAAATGGTGTTAACAAATGGGTGCCACAAAGAGAGATATCAAAGGAAGTGTGGTGGAATGTGAGATATTGAAAGAGATTTGTTTCTTTTATCTATTTGTGCTTTCAGTTTTCCTCTCCAAAAAAGAGAAGAGGAAAAATACACAAAAACACCCATATGGAAAAGGGATTTTACTGAGGTAACATCTCCCCAGGGGAAGTTAACATGATAGCATGCTTCTACTGAGAGCAGTTTTGAGAACTGGGAGACCTCTAATTGTGGGAAATGGTCATTGGGGAGGACTGCAATGAGAAAGGAAAGGAAACAGGTCCAAGTATTGCAACTCCCTGTTTAGGCTTAAACTCTGGCATCTGGGACAGGAGATTTGCTGGAGGGTAAGTGAAGAGGGTTACAGCACAAAGGCAGAGAGAAAATGTATGGGCTGGGAGTAATTTCTTGCTCATGTTTGAAGATTGAGGAGATTTGACAGATTCCTTCCCTGAGGTTCCTTACACCAAGCACAGGTTTTTTTGGAGGTTGGAGTAGAAAAATAGTCCAACTATCTGTCTGGCTTCTGTTATTAGAAAATGTGTTTGTCTTGCCTGCCTGTCAGTCATGGTCTTTGCATCTAAACATGATTTCGTTGTTCAGTCAGAGGTTGGGGTGCACCAGGAAAGTGGCCATCTACAAGGCACTGAAAACTCATGTGGCAGTGAAAAGAAAAGAAAAAAACACCAAAAAAAAACCCCAAAAAACCCCCACCAAAATAAGACAAAACAAAAACCCAAACCCAAAAAAATCCCCCAAACCTTTTCCCTTCCAATCTGTCAGACTGATGGATCAGAAAGGGTATCAAATCCATCAGGCCTGGCTCTGTGTGTGTTTAGAAGTAACGGAATACAAAATACATTTGGGACTCACCTTTGGGAGGAAATTCATATGAAAGGTTCCCTTCAGGATGCCTCTCGTTCACAAACACCTAAACCCTGCACGGTGAGGAGACCTGAAGAAACTCCCTCTGTTCCTCAGCACGAGGATTGCAGAGCTGGGATGAGCTTCATTCATAAACATCCTGTTCAGAAAGTCCTCTGTAGGATTGTGCAAACTCTACCAGGAGAGCAAAGTAAAAGACTTGCAAAGCTGCAAGTTACCATTTTGCACACTCATTTGTGGTACTTTGATTTTTGACAATGTGAAAAGTGGAAGTTTTGACCTCTTAAACTTGAAGCACCCTAAATCTGAGGCATTTTTGTTTTTCCTGCTTGGCCTTACCTGTCTCACTCAACTAAATCCATATAATCAAGAAACCTTGTCTTCTGAAAATGACCTTCTTCTTCACACAGGCAAAATATGCCCAAAGACAGCAAGTGTTGATAAAGCTCTAGTCACACAGTAGATAGCTGCAAAACCTGGTTACCCCCCTAACGCCTCCAGAGAAGGACTTTGGACTGTGCAGTGCACATCCAAAGCTTGGTTCATTCCATCAGCCTTCATCTCTTGAATACCTTATCCCATCCTGTTGGGATAGGGAGAGGGTGCCTGCCTCTCTTCTCTGTCTCTAGGAGCATTTGAGATCTACACATTCAACAGGTCCAACGCATGGGCTAACCTGCAGAGGCTGGCTGAGTCATAGCATCCTCCTATGATGGTTTTGGCAACATTGCCTAAACACTGGCCGGACACTATTCACCATGCACAGTTTTGGGCCAGAAAAAGTGAATTTAAACCATGTGGACATAAATCACAATCTGAGATCAAGCTTTGCCTACTCTCCTTACCAGTTCAGATGTAGTCTGGATAATCAGTGTCGGCCAGGGATTGACCTCGAAGAAAACAAGAGTTGGGAGAGGCGTACGTGGACCCAAGTGACCAACTCAGCTGCACAGCAGAGCTTTGGGGGGAGATGAAAATGCACCTTCTGCACTCTCAATCACTCCCCAAGTCAGAGAAGAAGCCCTTTCAACAGAGAAACGTGGACTTGCTATCACCATGTTGGTGGCCCTCTGGGAGGGGACAGTGAAGCATCACAATGCTGAGGACATCCTGACCGGTTTTGGAAATGGGACTGGGGTTAAAGAAGCATCTTGCAGTAAAGGCTGAGCCTTAAGTTCCACCATTTCACTTCCTCTTGGTCACTTTGTTGTCTTGACCTTATCTGAAGAAAAAAAACCAACACCAAAAAACCCAGCCAGCTACAGTATGGAAAAATGAAGGTGGGTAAGAACATCACCCTTCTCACCACCAAGATGCCTTAACTGCATCTGCCGAGATGACTCTCTTCACTTGAATGTTCATGTGGGGCTCTCGTGGTGCCTCTCCTTTTGTTTCCAAAAAAGTCCTCCCTTGTCCACGGCTGTTGGTGCAAGCACCAACCATAACCATATTAGGGCCAATGGTTAGGCTGAAGCTAACAACAGCACAGCTGAGTGATGACACCCTGTCTGCTGTGACAAAAGCTCCTTCCTTCATTTCAGATAATGATGATGAGGTTTATTTATGAATAAGCACATTTCCAGAGGATGAGAAGTCATGAAGTCAGCCCAAGCTCAACTTTCTGGGGATGTAGGAATTCATGCTAAATGAGATCCATCCCATAACTGTTAGTGTAAATGAAACAGTTTCTGGCTTAAGTGTCTGGAGATGGACATGCTTGTCAGATACTAATAGTTTTAAGTCAGTGACGACCCTTGTGTGACTTGAGTAAGCCCTGTCCAAACCCTTACATGTTTCAGAATCACTCAAGCCTTGATCTGACATCCACTAATTGGAATAGTCTTTCTGGCAGACTAAATATTTGCAGATTCCCTTTCCTCTGGTGCTGCAGCAAGCACTGGAGTCTCAGCACTGACATCCTCCTGGCACTGTGTCCTGGGTACTGTCCCCAGGGAAGGAAACGTTGGTCTTGGACACTATCTGCATCTGATTAGCTTCAGATCTTCTGGCATCTGTCCCAGTCTTCCTCTCTATTTTGTGTTCTCTCCTTTTCTATTATCCTTCAATTTCTTTTAAATAGAAGGAGTATTTTTTACTAGCATCAGATTTTGAGCGAGACCAAAACATGTCAGGAGTAGCTTAAAAGATTTAAGGCAACGCTAAGCTTGCTAATTTTTTCAGGGCTACTTCTTTTCCTGGAGAGAGGTTAGCTGTGGCAAAGTCTCCAGGGTAACAAAATTGCCAGCCACAGTTATGGTTTGAGGTGGTCAGATCCTACTGGAATGGCAGAGATATGCTAAGACTCAAAAGAATTGCTTAATTCCCCATTTTGCTTTTGCTGCCTCAGCTCCCTGGCTGAAAAATCACAATTAATCCATCTTTTTTTCCCCCCCACCCTTTCATCTGCACTTCTTGGTGAATGTCTATGAGTTTCCCCCCATATAATAATGTAGGAAAGGCTGCACTGGTTTGGCCTTTCTGTCCCACCTCTGAGAAGATGCAGGAGTTCAGGAAAGAATGATCAAGCCTGAATACACCAAGACCTATTTGGGTTCTGCTCTCAATGTGTTGCAGGACCTTAAAAGACATTTATTTTCCATCCTCCTTAGTTGCTGGCATTTTTGTATGGAAGCAGCAGACACAACATCCTAATGGCAGTGCTGGGTGCCGCTGTTAGAAATGTAATGGAGAATGCCAAAGGTACCTTCACAGCAGCAGTCAGACAGGGCAGTTGCTTTCTGCTCCCATAAATCTGGACACACAGCGCAGTTTGTTCCTTCCACACTACCACTGCTGCAACCTGCCTGGACATGATCCTGGGAAACCTGCTCTAGGCGACCCTGCTTTAGCCGTGGGGTCAGACTACATGATCTCCAGAGGTCCTTTCCAACTCCCACCATTCTGGGATTCTGGGATATTTTTCAAAACTGTATCTGAACTATTTTGCAGGTTGCTGAGGAGGTAAAAGGCAAGTGCAGGGCACCACTGACAATCCAAGAAACAAGGTGAGATGCCTTCATTTCCATTTTCTCTATCGGAAGAATAGAAGAAATGCACAAGCGCTCCCTGGCATTCCTCTACTCTACACCCTCTTAAGGGTGGCCAAACCCGTAATTTGATCCTCTGCCAAGCACAAAATAGACTTTTTCACCTCAAAACTGGACTGAGCCCAGTGACCTGGATTTGTTTAAAGTATCTTTTCCTGAAGGCACCCTAGTGACTGGCCAACCCTTTAACCATTCCTTGACAGATTGCCCCGGGCTGTCAACCTCCTCTTTCCATTTACAGGGCTCACTTGCTTGTAACCAAGGTTTTTTTGGCTTCAGCTCCTAGCAGTTGTGTCTTGGTTTTTTACGGTTATTTCCCTATCCCCTCTAAGTAGAACCCTTTACTATTCCCCTGTGTTAAGCTAATATGATTGTAGCTCTTGATAGAAGCATGGATGGGTTTTCTCTTCTGAACTTCAGGTACCTCTTACCCCATCTATGTTCAATTAACAAAGCTTTTGGCAACCAGCAAAAGGGGTAGGCTTGAACCCACACAGGTCAGGACTGGTTAGAAGAGATCTCCTCTTTTCCCAAGGCTATCCCCCAGCAGTGAAATTACAGTCAGGTTTCTATCTCAAGAGGCAATGATGCAAATTCAAGATCCCCACTCAGGAACATATTTCAACAGAATCACAGAATCATTAAAATTGAAAGAGTCCTCTAAGATCCTCAAATGCAACTGTCAAACTATCAGCACCATGACCACTAACCCATGCCCAGCATGTGCCTAAGAAAGATTCTAATAGTTTTACCAAAGCAATAAATACTTAAGCAAGTTTTTTGGTATTCTCCCCTGAAGGCAGTAAGACTGGGGCAAGGCTAAGCCCCTGTTGTATCAGAGTAATGCTACTCAGCAAGCATGGCAGTAGGAGGAGAAGACAACCCAGTGTCTTTCTGCAGTGAGGTCCCATTTCATAAGCTCACTCTGCGTTTCAGTGATGTCCCAGACAATGTGGTAAATTTCTAAATGGACAGACGGAGGTGTGAGATGTTTACAATGGGGATTCTGAGCTCCAGGAGCTCCATGGCTCTCCCTCATAGACTACTTGGCATCCCTGTGCTGCAGAGACTTTGCTGTGCCCTTTTCCCCATCCTCCTCTCAGCTATGACTCCAGTGTTGTCCAAAGCATACTGAAGTAAAAAATGTTTCTCTGTTGACTACAGTGGGCTTCAGCTCAGGCTTCCAGCATGTGCATGTGTCTCTCACCTTCAAACACAGCTACCCCAGTTCAGACACAGTGTGCTTGAAGTCTCCTGGCACCCACTTCCTCCAGCTTTCTTACTCAACTCTGAGCCACATGGCCAAAGACTTCACACCTTGAGTATGAGCCATTGCCTGGCTGCACGTGTGGCTCCTTCCACATTGCCAGCATTAACACCTTCTCCATGTGCTGCTCCAGCCTTGATCAGGGCAGTGGTGTGGCTGCGTTGGCCAGGGCTGAGGCTGCACATGGACTAGGTTTCTGGGGGCCCATCTACAGCTCTGCATCCCCTCTCTCTCCTGTCATACACACATGGACACACATATGTGTTCACAGAGCCATGTGCACTTCCTGGCTTTGTTTCAACAAGCAGAGAATAAGAAAGGGGAAACCTCTGGTCTGATCTGCGGGGACAGGATTCCTGAATTAATAAGTCACCAACATCTAATTCACTTCCCTGTCCTCAGCAGGAAGCTTAGTGATTCTCTCTTTGCCTCTAACAAAACTAATAAGAAAAAGAATTAAAATAGAAAATTCCTAAAAAATGACTTTCTTTTCTTTTCTTTTCTTTTCTTTTCTTTTCTTTTCTTTTCTTTTCTTTTCTTTTCTTTTCTTTTCTTTTCTTTTCTTTCCTCTCTTCTCTCCTCTCCTTTCCTCTCCTTTCCTCTCCACATCAGCAAGTGAGGGTGCTTTCACTATCCTAAAATCAAAACAATCCAGACAAACAATATGTTGAGCTCTGTCCTGCTTCCTGCTGCAATCATTCCCAGTGTTTGGCCTCACATCAGAGGCAGCAGTGATCTCTAGAAATCCAATGGCTGGGCAGGGAGCTATTTCCAACCCAAACGCCTCCCGAATCACGTCAGGAATTTATGAGGGTGAGAACTGGGCCAAGATGGAAATATGTTCTGGATCAAATGGCATTGCAGAGGTGGCTCTGATCAGCTTGGCAGTGCTGGGATGAAGGAGGAATCCTCCAGATGGAGGAGTGGAGAGATATTTATTGATTTAAAGAAATAATAAATTCAAGCTGAGAGTGACAAGAAAAGGCACTGGTATTTTAGACCTTGGGCTCTGCCAGACAGAGCCAGCAAGGAAAAAGTTTTAACAAGTCTAGACTCCTCTGCATCTTTATGCATTTTTTTTTTCTCTTGTGTGTGTGTGTTAAAGCTCCCTGGACCACTTTGTGCCTGGTACATACCAAGAAGCAATCCCCATGTCTCTATTTTCCACCACAACCCCCCCAAATCCTATCTTCCCAAGGGTATTCTTGCAGATCTGGGCATCTCCTTTATAGAATCACAGAATAAATAATACAATGGTTTGGGTTGGAAGGGACCTCTCAAGGTCATTGAGCCCAACCACCCTGCAGTGAGCATGGATGTCTTCAACTAGAGCAGGTTGCTCAGAGACCCAAACAACCTGACCTGGAATGTTTCCAGGGATGGGACATCTCCCACCTCTCGGGGCAACCTGGGACAGGGTCTCACCACTGTCAGCAGCAAACATCTTCCTTCTGTCTATAGTCTAAATCTCTCCTCTTTGAGTTTCAAACCACCACCCCTTGTCCTGTCACTACAAGCCCTGCTAAAAATTCTGTCCTCATCTTTCTTCTAAGCCTCTTTAAAGACTGAAGGGGCACAAGAAGATCTCCTTGGAGCCTTCTCTTCTCCAGGCTGAACAACCCCAACTCTCTCAGCCTGTCCTCACAGCAGAGGGCTTCCAGCCCTCGTATCATTTCTGTGGCCTCCTCTGGACCTCCTCCAACAGGTCTGTGTCTTGCAAAGGAAAGAGGAGCCATGACCTGGTATTTTAAATAATTTTTCAGACACTTGTTTCTGACTACAGCTGGGTAGGGCACTCTCCTTTAAATATGGTCTAATTCTTGCATTGTTACTTTCATAAGGACAAGGCTCTGCATCAAGATGACTTTTTAAAGTGTCTCCCCCCAGCTTGTGAAGATTTAATTAGGTTCTGCTGTGGAGGAAGATGAAGTCATTTTAAGGGCAAGACATGGCCCTGGCTCACACCTACACAGCCTCCAGGGTTGTGCTGTATCCTCATGTCTTCTCCAGCCCTTCTGCACATAAGCTGCAAATATTTAGACTTTTTGGCTTTGCCTTGCTAATGTGTAACTTAAACCCTCATCTGAGTGACCCTTGACTTTTGCCTCAAATCTTACAATTTGTATATCATTACTGAGTTCCTGCCCCATCATTCCTGGGCCTCCTTTGGACTTTTCCATCAGCTTCTTTGGAAGTAGAATTCCCATCTTTTTCCAATATTCTTCCACCCAGCACTCTCATTCCTGGGGCCAGCCCATAGTCCATAATGTTCCTCTTCATGTTCCTGCCAGGTAGGTCTTTATTAGTTTTGGTCTACGTGCTGGTTTATTGTTTGGCTCAGGGCACAGGACAACAACAGGATTCTGTGCATTCACTAGGGTTTCTGTCATTGTTTCCAAGACCAGAATTTCCCCAATTAAAATGAGGTAACAAGAAAAGAAGGGGGGGGGGGGGGGAAGGAAGAAGCAGACAATCCACTGCTACCCTCTATTTGCAAGGGCCATCTCATCAAGGAAAAAAGGCTCCCAAGATTTGGCTTCAGATGTTGCAGCCCAAGCTCAATAGCTTTTGTCACCTTTGACAGGTTTTTATTGCTGCTTCCTTCAACACTGGTCAATATTTGCATAATAAAGTTTCTCTGATGCTGGCATGCAGCCATGGCTTTGGAAACAAGCCCTAGCTCTGTCGGGAATGCCTCATAATGAAAAGAAATATCTGAATTTCCGTAATTTGTGCAGGGATTTCCCTTTCAGTAGCTTGGCTGGTCCTGGTGGAAAAAAATAGCTGAAGGAGACGTTGTGCCCTGGCATTTTCTTCTTTCTCTTGGTGTTTCAGAGGTCAAGATCATATAAGCTGCAGCTCTGCAAAACTGGAGGGAAAAATCTTCTGATCATCGATGGAAAGGCACAAGGGAAGATGCAGCTGGGGCTATGCAGGGAAAACAGCAGTAAGATCTGTTTTGAACGAGTATGATCTGAGGGAATTCCTAAAGGCTGAGAATATATGTGGTACTTCTAAAGTGCAACATGCCTAGGAGATAGAGTTAATATCAATGTTTATTAGAGTGAGAACACCCATGGCCTCCAAGAGCTGAGTGCTCTACAGAAGGGAGACAGTCAGGGGCTTGTAAGCCTGCTGGGATATGTTTTGGATGCTAGTTCAAACCCAGCCTGGTTTGAGAACAGTAAAGATCTACTGTGTTTTCACTGCCTGGAGTCATTAAGTAGAAATATGTCCATCTTATAAATAGCCACAGTTGCCCGCTATGGTCTCCTTGGCAGCAGAGAGAAAGGTATTGAAAGACCTTCTTATTCCCCAGGCTCACTGCAAGAGAGATGGTTTCTCTTCCATGTTATCTCTGACGACATTTCAGGCCTGTTGTATTGGTTGAGACATGTCACTTCCACCCTTGCAGATGAACTGATATCTCAGCTGAGAAGCCTGCCTTGTTTGCTCTACCTGACTTGGGTTCTCCAGAGCAACATCATACAATGATGCCTGAAGTTAAAATATGGGGAGAGCTATCTCCTTTGAGGTAGGCCAGATGCAAGTTTGAGGAATCTTCTCCCAACACCTACAGTAATGGGACAGGAGTTGTCTTGTACATGCAGGGATGAAAGAAAAGGCTCATAAAGTCTACTGGTTGGAAGATGAGTTGTTGGCCTTTGTACCTCCACATGCTGGCTCTTCCAAGCCAAGAGCAGGGCCACTGTGTCAAGGGATGCAAACTCCTCAAGTCAGAGCCAGGATGGCTTTTTTCAGAAGTGACCTTTCAATCATTTGCAAACAGAGTCCAAAGTGTGTCCATGATTTTATACTAAGTTGTTGCCTGAGGCACCTACCTACGTACCTGTTCCTACACTGCCAATTCAGTCATATTCTTGTAGACCACATCAAGGCTACTGAGTAGCCAACATTTTGGTACAAGGTCTTTTGTATATATAACATATCCATGCTTATGTTGCGTGGGGACCTAGAGGCTTGGTGTAACATGTACAGCAATGTCAAGATATTCATGGAATGTCAACTCCATGCATTCTGGATTGAAGACAATCTGGGTTTTCTTTCTGAAATAGCAGTCTACATCTGCCAGTTGTTTATGGAGATGCAACCCATCCTCTGTGAATAATTGGATGCTGAGGCTCAAACACACAACCCAGATATGGCATGTTGGCTGAGATGTAGCAAGTATCCCAGTTGCATATTCTCCATGCGACAGAAGAAGTTGGACATTCCTGCATAGTAAACTGAGTTAATGTGAATGACCTCACATTTAGCTGTCGTGGCTTACCTTGAATTTGACAATACTAGCAAGCCATAGGACAAGAAGAAATGTCCTTAGGTTGTGCCAGATGAGGTTTATGTTGGATATTAGGAAAAAATTCTTCATGGAAAGGGCTGTCAAGCCCTGGCACAGGCTGCCTAAAGCATTCACCATCCCTGGAAGGGTTTTAAAGCCAGGGAGATGTGGTGCTGAGGGACGTGGTTTAGCAGTGACTTGGCAGTGCTGGTTAATGGTTGGACTTGATGATCTTCAAAGTCTCTTCCAACCAAAATGATTCTATGATTCTATGATAACCTTGTTGAACTACTTTTTGTTCTGAGGACTTAATCAGTGTATTTATGGAGACTCGGTGGGTTTTGAGTGCTGCCACATGTGTTACTAAAGGAAGATTTCTCTGAGCCACCATTTTCATCACATGAAAGAGAGCTGGGAAGTCAGTCAGATGAATGTACTTCTCACAAATGACTTCAAATGTCTGCACTGGCAAAAGTCTTTCTTGATTTCTAAGGGCGTGGTTCCCCTAAACCCACGACGATTTCCTCCGTAGTACTAAAGAAAAGAAAGTCGTGCTCTCACCTAGCCTTGATGTCCAGTTCTGGTAGCCTGGTTTGTGTCACCACATGCATCTTGGGGTTACCAGCAGACAGTCTGGTCCACAACACATGGCATTTGGCCTTCAGCCTCCTCTGGATCCTGTGTGATGCCCCATGGCCCTAGTCCATAGTAATGATTGGAGGTGGGATGAGGAGGCTCAGTTCAAAGTGTCTGAAATATTAAGTGGGTCCTACTGCAGGCTGCCAGGATAATGTTTTTATAGCAAGGAACCAAGGGGAGCTGTTACAAGCTCTGAGATGTAGCATGAAGACTTGTGGGCATGATTGAAGGTGCAAAGCTTGCTGGGACATTACTGAAGGAGAGCACAGGGCAGAGGGAGCCAAAAGCAGTGCAGCCTCATCAGCAACACTTACGCTACAAAATAAAGCTGGCTGGGGCCAATTCGTTGGCCTTGAGGCCAAGTGTCACAGCATGGCTTGTGTCCAAACACCTTGTCTCTCCTCTGCCTGAGAGGAGGGTTTGGGAGTGAGCTAATGGCAAACCTCAAAGTGGAAAACTGGTGCTCCAAGACCTGAGCTTGCACCTTGGACCTCTCTTACTTAGCAGTGAAGATATTCTCTGGGATCCCAGGAATCACACTCTTAGTAGTTTTGCAAATGATATCAAGTTGACTGGTGTAGTTGACAAGCCAGGGGGATAGGATGTCATCCAGAGGGAACTGAACAAACTTGAGAAGTAGGCCGAGGTGAACCTCATGAGATTTAACAAAGCCAAACACAAAGTCCTGCACATGCATTGAGGCAATCCCTGGTATCAATACAGGGTGAGGGATGAAGGGATGGAGAGCAGCCCTGTGGAGAAGGACTTGGGGGTACTGGTGGGTGAAAAGCTGGTGGGCGATGAGCTGGCAATGTGCATTCACAGCCCAGAAGCCAACTGTGTCCTGGGCTGCAGCCCCAGCAGCATGGCCAGCAGATCAGGGAGGGGATTGTGCCTCTTATCTGCTCTGGGGAGACCTCAGCTGCAGTGCTGGGGCCAGCTCTGGAGTCCTCAGCACAGGAGAGACATGGACCTGGTGAAGCAGGTCCAGAGGAGGCCACATAAAAGATGTGTAGGCTGGAAACCTTCTGCTGTGAGGACAGGCTTGAGAGAGTTGGAGTTGTTCCCCTGGAGAATGTCTCTTCCAACCAAAATGATTCTATGATTCTATTTCTGTTCCCCCTTTCCGTAGGCAATTCACACAGGCAACACCATAACCAACAAGGCTATTATTTAATGGTGTAATTTCACGTGGAGTGGCAGAATCAGCACTTTCCAGATGATGAGAAAACAGAAACTGGTCTGCTGCCATTAAAATGAAGTGGGCCAACTTTCTTGGAGGTAAATATGTCTCTCATTACTGTCATATCACAATGATCCTCAAGTTGATAGGAAAGTAAAAAACCTTATCTTGCAGAAAGAGAAATACAGATGAGATATCACAAGAAAATATCACACTAAAAATCCATACCTTTCCTGTGAACCATGTCCACACCAGTGCCAAGGGTCACCTTGTGAAAGGAACTCCAATTTTGTACTGTGTAACTCAATACTTTCGTACAACATCCTAACATACCACTCATATCTTCTCAGCATCTTCCTGCACATGTTATGCAAAAGTTGGCTAATACATCCCAAATGTCCCAGCTGCTTTATGAGTAAATGCACATTAGCCTGGCTAGCAATCACTCAGGACTCAGGAAAAGGCTTGTAAGTGAGCTCTTTGCCATTAAGTTCTTTTTTTTTTCTTTTTTTTTTTTCTCAGACATTAAACAGTCTGGTACACCTAGATCATAAAATGTCTTCCTAACCCTGCAGACTGCTCAGAAGTGTGCCTGCAGACATTTGCTGTCACATCTGGAAAAGCCCATGCTATCCTAATGACTTCAACACAGATTTCATCAGAAGACACGTGGAAATGAACCTGGATTCACCAAATCCCTTGCAAGCTGTTCCACACTAAGCACATTAGAGCTGACTCCCTCTGGTTTCAGGGGGCTGCACAAGCTAGTGGTGCTCAGCTTTCTTTGCAGGTGAGTCTCCAGGACCAGTTTTGGATCAAGCTGCCAAGCTAGAGTTACACAATTTTCCCTATTCTAGCAATCCTGTCCCTGACTCTGGCTCTGCATGTTCTGGATTCTTGAATGCTCCTGGGACCCTGATGCGTGTTTCCTTCTCTGATACTTGCTGGCATGTTGAAGTCATATTACCTTCTCTTGAAAAGAAACCCCTGCAGAAAGCCCAGGCTTGACTATGACTTATTGCACAAGTAGTTTAGGTCCAGATACAGTCCTGGTGTTCATTGCAGGGTTAGAGGAACTAGAATGGAGTCCTCTCATTGAACAATAAAATTGTTTAGGTTAGAAGAAACTTTTAAGATCATTGAGTCCAACAGTTAACACTTCCAAGTCCACTGCTAAACCATGTCCGTAAGTACTACATTCACTCTGAGCTGAGACACGACAGGACAAGAGAAAAAGTCCTCAAGCTGCACTAGGAGAGGTTTAGGTTAGATATCAGGAATAATTTCTTCCCTGAGACGGTTGTCAAGCCCTGGCACAGGCCACCAAGGGCAGCGATAGGGTCACCATCCTTGGAAGGGTTGAAAAGATGTGGAGATGTGGTGCTGAGGGATGTGGTTCAGTAATGACTTGGCAGTGCTGGGTTAATAGTTGGACTTGATGATCTCAAAGGTCTCTTCCAAGAAAAAAAAAAAATCTATGATTCTATGCCTACTAACTCACCCTGTTGTTTTCTTGTCCTCACTCTGAGGCGTGGTGTAAAGGCTTCAGTGAGTTGTCCGTTGTCTGATATAATGATATGGTTTAGTGGGGGCTCCAGAAACTCACTACGGCACGTTGTGTTGGTTTCTCTAGCACTAGCTGTGGCTGGAGAAGAGCAGACCCAGAAGAGCCCTTGGCCTCCAGTTGCAGTGCTCCATCTGATGGAGCACAGCTCATCTGGAAGATGCTCATGCACTTGGCAATGCCATCTACAAATTATTGAGGTGGTAGCATTATCTTTTCTTTGTAACTGTCTCAATCCCCTCCTGGGGCTGGAAGTAATCTGTGGCTCTAGGGACTTGTTTAATGGTTGGACTTGATGATTTTAGAGGTCTCTTCTAACCTTAATAATTCTGTGATTCTCTGGCTTTGCCTGAAGAAAAGTCTGTTTCCACAGAGATAAATGAGTACAATGTGAAATGTTGCAAAACCTAGACACAGAGAAACATTTCTTAAAAGAAAAAAAAAAAGATTAAAAAAAAGGAATTTCTTTTAAAAAAAAAGATAAAAAGTCTCCAGACTAATCCAAGAATTGGAAATCTTACTGAGAACCAGTTTTTTCTCTTGCTGAACATAGACAAGTTTTTACTCCCAAGTTTGATTTCCAGCCAGAAAGGACAAAAGTCCTTTTCATGAAACTTTTAAAAAAACTGGGAAAGAAATACAAAGTTTACAAATTTCTTTCAGTGCTCCTCCTTCTACCATCATTACTGGAAACACACTGGTCCTGAAACCTTTCTGGCTTGAAAACCAGTCAGGTGACATTTTAAAATACAGCCTTGAGAAGCAATCAGTGACTTCATTCCCTTCTTTCCCTTGATTGTTGCACTTGCTTTTCTCTATGTTTCCCAAACTTCTGCTTTCCAGCCCACCCTTAAACCTACTACCTGCCTTCTCCCAGACTTCCTACTCATTTCTCCAACCAGGTCACAATTGAGTACATATGCTTATAAAAACCCAGTTCCAGGAACTCCTCCTTGAGCCAACCAACACTCCTGATTCTCTTTGCAGATCCTTTCCCATGGATGCAAAGCAATGACAAAGTGGGTGTCAGTGCACCCACACACACTATTCTGCATCTCTTAGCAGGCTGAAGGCTGTGAGCTAGGCTAAGAAGATGTCTGTATCTCCTAATCTTCCTTCTCCTGCTGGAGAGCTTGGCCAGCTATTGGAGAAGAGGGCATGTTTCTCCAGCCCACTCTAGGAAGGGTTACAACATCTGCTTGCTAGCAAGGAATAAAGCCACAGTACAAGGATCCCATCTGTTTTCCATCTTGAGAAGAAGCCAGAAAAGCCAGTTGGTTTCTCATTTCCTCAAAAGCTTGCAGATCTCAGTTCCTCACTCTGCTATCCATGCACCAGGAATGAAGGGTACTTGACACTGGTGAGGTTTGATGGTGCCATGAAGATCTTGTGGATTGATTCACCAGTCCTCTGCCTGATTTCTCCAGGCAGGGGGACAGACCTCTGCTTCTCCTGCAGACAGGGATGAGAAGGGATCTCTTTCAGTACAAGAAACTTCTTTTCTAGAAGAAGGACTAGGGGACACCAAACAAAGGTGTTGGGAGCCAGATTGACAACAAACAAGGGAGATAGCTCTTGGCCAAAAGAAATATGGACTGCAAGATTTTCTGCTGGGATCTGGAAATGTGACAGGAGCTCAAGAGAAGAATGTGTGTTTCAGGAAAGGGAAATCCAAGGGTTAAGAAATGCTTTAAGCCTCCAAGGCTGTGCCTGTAATAAAGAGTCAGAGCAATGGCTCCAGCTCTGTGTCACAATCATCCAGACTGCTTAAATCTTAGCTTACTCCTCATCATGTCTGAGGCCCACACCAGCTAGTGAGTCCAAACATCCTCCAGGCATGGTCATCCTAGAAAAGGGCAAGGATCATTGACAAAACTCAGTAGGGGTGAAGTCATCTGTTTGGGAGATAAAAAACAGCTGGTTGCAAGTTGTGCTGTGCCACTTGCTGTAGGCAGGCAGCAAACAGGCTACAGCCTGGTTTATTTACTAGTCAAACACAGCTAAAGATGCAGGTATCTTGGGGCTGTACCCGGGCACTTGGGTCCAAGAAAGAAGTGTGATTTCCAACACGTCTTTCTCTTTGGCAGTGCCTGTTGGCTGGACTGAGGCATTTCTCTCTGTGAAGCACTTCATGCTGCTGTGATGCTGAGATGCCAGTGGTCTTCATTTAGGTGTGTCCATCTGGCCTTGCCCCATCTGCTGCCAGAGTTGGGTCTCCACTAGACCTTTTCTCATTCCTTTGAAATAAAGAATTTTAAAAAATGAGGACAATGCAAGCTGGGATGGGTATCAGAAGGAGCATGGCACCTGTGGCAGGAACACAATATCCATTTAGTCCCTCACACCTTTCATGAGCAGCTGACCCGTGCTGTTCGAAACAGTTTGTCTGATGGGGTTTCTGCAAGTGAGAATAATGTGGTGCATCTGGTAGCTCCAGAGCTGGGATTTAAGCCCAGAAGCTTGGTCAAAGTCCAAACAGAAAGTTCAGCTGTAGCTGGGACACCATATTTAGAGGATAATAAGGTTTTCCATCCTCAAGCATGCTCGTGAAATCCCTGATCTAACCAAGCACAAAGTAGAGCAGGAAAATGAATCAGTGTTTCATATAGAGATGAGGGGAGTTTTTTGTCTTTTTTTTTTTTATGACTTATGCCCACAGATTTAGCCTGTTTCAAAGGCAGTTTAGCCACAATAGAGACAAGAACTCACGTCCAAGAGTTTGAGATTATTAACATTACATTGATTTATCTAGCTCTACTCTACATGTACAGTTACTTCTTACTTCTTTTTTTCCTTCCGTGTTTCCCAAATATAATTGATCATTTAGTAGACTAATGCAAGCTTACCATGGTAGTGTTCTACCTTAATCAGAGAAGTTCTGGGCAAGATCAAGGATCAAAGATGAGAGGGAGTCCAGGATGAATTAGCTCAATGACAAAATGACCATATCTAGGCAGATGGGATACTATCCACCTTTAAAACTCTTGAAGCCTCAATCCCCTGCCAAAGTTTGCTGGAACTGGCCACTGAAAGGAGAAGGCATCTGAAAGATGGGAGATGCAATTGTGGTGTTTCAGTACTTAAAGGGGCCTAGAAGAAAGATGGAACAGACTTTTTAACAGGGCCTGTTGTGACAGAACAAGGGATGGTGGTTTGAAACTAAAAGACAGGAGATTTAGACAACATAGAAGGAATGATTTATTTGTTTTTTATGTTGAGGGTGGTGACACGTTGTCCCAGGTTGCCCAGAGAGGTGGGAGATGTCCTATCCCTGGAACCATATAAGGTCAGGTTGTTTCCAGCTCTGAGCAACCTGATCTTGTTGCAGATGTCCCTTCTGAGTGCAGAGGGGTTGGACTAGATGACCTTGAAAGGTCCATTCCATGATTCTATGAAAGGACAGAAGACGGACATACAGACATTCATGAAGGCAGAAGATGCATGTCACAAAAGGCTTTTTTTCTTAGCAAATCAGGGTTCAAACTGAAAGGGTTGGAAGGGACCCTGAAAGATCACCTAGTCCAACCCCCCTGCCACAGCAGGATTCCCTAGACCAGGTCACAGAGAAGCGTGTCCAGATGGGTTTTGAATCTCTCCAGAGAAGGAGACTCCCCAGGCTCTCTGGGCAGTCTGTGTCAGTGCTCTGGCACCTCACTGGGAAAACATTTGGTCTTGTATTCACAAGGAACCTCCTATGCTTCATCTTACAGCCATTGCCCCTTGTCCTGTCACTGGGCTCCACTGAGAAATGCCTTACCCCATCCCCCTGAGACTCACCCTTCACAGATTTATAAGCACAGATGAGATCACGTTTGGTAGGAGATTTTGGATATTGCCACTCCCAAGTGCTGGTTCTTTTCTTAAAACTCTGCTGGGCTTAGCTAACCCTATGAGAGCTGCAGAAGATGTTCACCAGGTTCTAGATGCCCCTAATCAGAGGTCTATATATTGATTGTTACTCCTTGAATTCATTTGTCTCAGGGACAGATCCATCAGTCTTGCTGGGAAAATGAAAAATTCATTTAAAAAAAATATCCAAATGCCCTCATACTGCACTGTCCTTCCTATCCCTTACTGTGGTGGGTGGACATCTATTCCCACCTCCTTTCCTCTGGAGTATCTAACCCATGGGCTGCATCCATCACAGCTCCAGATGGCTCTGGAAGCCACTTAGATCCCTATAAAGCACCACAGGCTCCAGCAGGGCTTGCATGCTGTCAATACCTCATATGACATATTCAGCACCTCAGCTTCAAGTGACTTGCCTACAATGTAAGAGGGAGCTTAGACCATTATCACCCAGCTCCCGGCCTGCTCTGCAATGACAAGTCCATCTTTCTGCTTGGTTAATCACGTAAAAAACTTGGGCATATAAAAGAGATGAAAAAGAGATGGAAAAAAACCACAACTGTATTGCTACAAAATGTTCTTGTAGCTCATATAATACACAGTCCAATGCACTTTACAAGGCAGAACCTCCGAAACCTGCTCCCAAGCACCAGTCTTTGTGTGCTCATATGTTATAAATCATTGCTGCTGATTTACACCAGCTGAGAACTGATTTACACCAGCTGAGAACCAGGTCACCATTGCCTAGTTAAATAGCTTCTCTTTGAACAAAAGCTATAGTTTTAAAAAGTGTAACTGTAAGTGACTTTATGTAGCTTATTGATGGAAAGGGAGAGGAAGTGGGAAAGAAATTGAGAAAGGAAGCAAGAAGAGGAGAGAAAGAGCAAGAGAAAGCAGGAGAAAAAAAAAGAAGGGGAAAAGAAGGAAAGAAAGAAGGAGAGAAGGAAAGAAGGAAGGAAAGAGAGAAAGACAGAGAAAAAGAGAGAGAAAAGAAGAAAAAATATTTTTGGAGCTCAGTTCCTTTTATTGGGAAAGAATGGGGAAGTTTGGGAAGCTCAGACTAAATCACTCACAATGATAACAGGGTGATACTGAGAGCAGTAAAAGTAATTTATTGGCCTGAGTTTATCTGATTCCAGGGAAAGTGAGTACTGCTGAGTGCAGTTCTGACTGTGCCTGCATCTGACAAGACACACGGCTCAGATGCACAATTACATTAAGCAGATGTAGCCCATTAAGAAGCTGAGTCTGAAAATGTACTTTATCCTGTCAAGGCAAATCCTAGTTGAAAACTTTGAGCCTTTCAGAAAAAAACCAAACCAAAACAAAACCTAAAAAAAGTGAAACAATCCTGCAAGAAGATGTTCTATTTTGGGTTTATTGCATAATTCTTTTTTTTGTGTCAGTCTTAGTTAGAGGGTGATGACAAATATCAAGTCACCTCCACCAGATTTTTGACATAACCTAACTCCATTACTTGGCCTCAGTTAGAGCAGTGAAAAGTCTGTGAGCAGGAAACTCAACAGAACCAGTCCTGGATTCAATTAGAACCCAGAATTAGGTGAGGTTGGCCAGATCTCAGAAGCAAACCAGGTAAACCAAAAATCATATATTCCTACCCAGACCACGCTAAAAGGTACAAGAGAGGAGATGCAACCGGTTCATCCTTTCCTCACACCTATCCATCATGAAGATGTTGCTGGGTTAGCTCTGATGTAGGTGTCTCCATCACTGTGAGATGCAAGAGGTGATTCTCACCCCAGTGCCTCTCCGCATGAAGCACCTGTAAAAATGTGGGATATGGTGCAGAAGGTAAAAATGGATGGGAAAGAAGATCTGTGGAGTTGCATTTGAATGTGAAAAAAGATTGTAGGTGTTTTATTTAAAAAAAAAATGCTGAATTCCCAGACTCAATTCCTTTATATCTGTCCTATTTGTATACCCACATTAGTTGAAAAGCTGGGAATAAATGATTGTGCTGGGCTAAAAAAAAGATAAAATATACAATAATATATTAGCCACAGAAGCACTCAGTTCTCAGTATTGAATTTAGGTGCCTAAAAGGCACTTTGAAGCATCCCCCCCCAGCCAGCTGCTGATTTTTTGGCTTTGGAATATTTCAGCTCATTCAGATATTTCATCCAGTACACACACCATTGAGAGAAGTGTTCAAAAGGATACCAGCAAAAAGAAAGAAGGTTAGTCATGTTAGGTTGGCCAAGATGATTTTGAGGAGAAAAAGAATGATGTTGAAAGGTTGATCAGTGTATTTCTATGCAAGAAGATCTCTCAGCTTATCTAAGGCTCCTAAAGGTAATCCAGGGCACTTAGGCTATTAACTAGGCCACATAGAGTAATGGAAAATATTTGGCAAGAAGAAATCCTCTACCAGCAATTCCGTGTTCACATAAAACATGGTTTCTGTATGGCATTCCTTTTGTTCTTTGAAGTTTCTTTGTTTACATTTTATTATCTGGAATAACCTCTTTAATGGTTGGGGGAAGAAAAAAGAAAAGTTACTTTGTACCAGAGCAATTAACAATATAAGCCACATTCAGGGGCCCTGAGTCTGATGTTTGATTGCAACCTCAAAGTGGACACTTTGCTTGGGTGGTTTGGTTTTCTTTTGAACTCCACGAAAAGTAACTTCTTTGAGTTTCCTTGGAATTATGTGCAAATCCCAAGATGAAAATGTTCTTTCTAATGGAGAGAAGGGGGAAAAGTACATCTAGCCAGCTCCTTTTAGGTGTTTACTATGCTCAATCTCGTCCATTAAGTTTCTCTGTTTTATTTGGAATCGTCTTTGAGGAATTTATGTAAAATAATAGCTGCCAGCTGTCATCATCTTGGGCATAGTCATTGTGTAGGGTCATGCTCTGATGCTAATAGTCAAGTTCTGCTTAACAACTAATTAGTTCAGTTTATAACAAGATCGAACATCAAACGAGAAGAACCTCTACACCAAGCATCAGGCCAAGGATAAATGTCATATGACTTCTGACATCTGCTCTATCAAAAGGTCTACATGAAAGGGTTCATGCTAACTCCCAGTGGACACAATTCATCTTGTCCTGACCCCCTCATTGGATGCAAGCCAGGTTTCTAGCCTGCTAGAGATATCTTTATTGACAGTACAGGGAGCTGAGGACAGCTTGGTCTACAACCTGTGCAATGTCACAGGTCCTCCTAGGGAAGTTAATTCAACAGCTTAGGACTTTTCACTTACGTCCTGTTTAACTCAGAAGCCACTCTTGGTGATTTAGGAATGTAAGGGCCAGATCTGGAGGTCTGACCTGGCCTCTGTGTGTCAGTGGCAATTATGTGGTGGGATCAGCCCAGTGGTTTTGCTGAGGTCATTTTTTGAGGGTCATTTAGTTTGTTGGTCCATACTGGACCAGGAAGAGCTGTGGAGGGAAGAAAGTATTCTTAGAATCATAGAATTGTTTGGGTTGGAAATGAACTTTCAAGATCATCTTGTCCAACACCTCTGCAGTCATCAGGAATATCTTCAACTAGAGCAGATTGCTCAGGCCCTCAACCAATCTGACCTGGAATGGTTCCAGGGATGGGACATCTCCCACTTCTCTGGGCAATTTAGGCCAGGGTCTTAACAAACTCACTGTAAAAAATCTTCTTTCTTTCTAGTAAAAATCATTCTTCTGTTTGTTTAAAGCCATCATCCCTTGACCTGTCACTACAGGCCCTGCTAAAAAGTCTGTCCCCATCTTTCTTCTAGGCACCTTTAAGTGCTGAAAGGCTTCACTAAGGTCTCCTTGGAGCCTTTTGTTCTCCATGCTGAAAAACCCCAATTCTCTCAATCTGTCCTCACAGCTGAGAAGTTCATGCTCTCTGACTGTTTTTGTGGCCTTCTCTGGACCCCCTCCAACAGGTCCATATCTTTCTTGTTCTAAGTCCTTGTCAGGGTGCAATGCAATAGCTTAAATGTCAATACAATGTGAAATGTCTCTTTGGCATTTCTCTTCCAGCCCTGTCAGGCAGGAGACTCTCATGGGGTCAAGGTCACTCTGAAGTCCTATGCAAAGCCTCAAATGGCACCAGATGATCCCTGCAGAGTGCTGAAAGGAGCCCTACATCCAGTTGAGGAAGAGTTATGTGTGAGGGTCAGGGCAAGCTGGGGGGGTCGTAGCTGTCTTAAATCAAATGATTCAGCTCAACATTTTTTTGTCACTCTGGGGTTGCTCCTTGAGCATGGAGGTACAGGGGATGTTAGCCAGCATTTCCTGCTTTCCACAAATGCAAAGATACTTCCAGCTCTCACCCCACAGCAGAAAGGAAGGAAGCACCTGCAGAGGTGAGTACCGAGGTGGTATTTTAATGCGTCCAAGCCAGATGAGGAGAACAGCCCTGGACAGAGCAGGAGATTAGAAAAGAAAACAGTTTTCCTGCTTGAGGCTGGCTCTGGTCAACATGTGCAGCACTTTGTAAAATTAATTGCACGTTGAGAAGGTAGTGGAGTGGAAAGAGCTGCAGGTGTTGCGGTTTTTGAGTGTCTGCATGCAGGTCTGGGTCCTCCTTTGTATGATCAACATCCTGGACCTGGGGGTATTTAATTTGAAATGTGACCAAGAGTTAGATGCCTTTGGTGATGCAGTTGCTGCTATTAATGACTTTTATAATGACCCAGATAATAACATCTAATCCTAAATTTCAAGCTAGTTAAGACTACCCTATTTGTCAGAAGTTCTAGGGGTGTGTGACAGCTCAACTTCAACATCCTTGAGGATCAGCTGCTTTCTCAAAACTCATACTCAAATTCAGAAAAAAAAAGATTTTAAATCCATCTCTATTCAGGATAATCTTAACTAGCTTGAAATTTAGGATTAGATGCTATAGTCTGGGATAATCCTAAATATCACAGAATCATAAATGGCTTTGGTTGGAAGAGAGATTTAAAGATTATCTAGTCTAATCCCCTGCAGTCACCAGAGACATCTTCACAGCCCCAGACACCCTGACCTGGAATGGTTCCAGGGATGGGACATCTCCCACCTCTCTGGGAAACTTGATGCAGGGTCTCACCATTCTCAGTGGAAAAACTTTAGATTTAGTTCAAATGTCTCCTCTTTTAGTTTCAAACCATCACCCCTTGTGCTGTCTCTACAGGCCCTGCTAAAAAGACTGTCCCCATCTTTTTTCTAGGCCCCCTGAAGTACTGAAAGTCTTTACTAAAGGTCTCTTCGGAGCCACCTGTTCTCCAGGCTGAACAACCCCAACTCTCTCAGCCTGTCCTCACAGCAGAGATGTTCCAGCCCCCAGATGATCTTGAAAATCAGGATTAGAAACACCAGGGAAGGAAAGAAGCACCTTAGAATGCTGGACTTAAAATCTCTCTTTCCTCTAAACGTTAGTACGGGTTTTGAGAAAGCAGTCAGCCCTCAAAGATACTGAAGTTGAGGTGTCACACACCTTTAGAGCTTCAGAGAAGCATGAGGGTGTCAGCACCCAACTTTACCTAGTCTTATTTTCTAGTCCCACTTTCACTCCAGTTCATTGTTACTCACTGTTTACTGAATCACAGAATCATTAAACTTGGAAGAGACCTCCAAGACCATCAAATCCAACCATCAACCTATCACCACCATGCCACTAAACCATGTCCCCAAGTACTACTTCCATACATTTTTTAAACCCCTCCAGGGATAGTGACTCCACCACTGCCCTAGGCAGCCTCGGCCAATGCAGTTTAGCAATCACAGAATGTTAGGAGTTGGAAGGGACCTCGAAAGATCATCTAGTCCAACCCCCTGCCACAGCAGGATTCCCTAGACCAGGTCACAGAGAAGCGTGTCCAGATGGGGTTTGAATCTCTCCAGAGAAGGAGACTCCCCAAGGTCTCTGGGCAGTCTGTGCCAGTGCTCTGGCACCTCAACTGGGAAAACATTTCTGCAATGCCACAGACCTGATCCCAGCCTGGGTGAACCCATTCTCCAAAGCCCATGTTTGTCAGCAGTTACTGCTTAGAGAGAGCTAACTGGCATTTCCAGGATTCAACCCTCCAAAGGTATGCAGCATTTTGGCCCTGATTCAGAAAAACACTTATCACAAAATCATTAAAGTTGGAAGAGACCTCCAAGAGCCACCATGTTGTACACATGTTTAACCTTAAGCAGTGCAAGTCATCCCCACTGCAGTTGTCACTGTGTTGTAGGAGTGGGCAGACTTCCAAAGTAGCTCAACCCATGACAATTTTGGGATCTGAAGGTCATCTCTGTGCAGATGGCACCAGAAGAGCCCCAGAGCAGCATCATGGATCTGGTGGCTTTCTCATAAGCTCTGCAACCTTTGCAGCATGTCCCTTCACATCCCAGTTGTACAATTATGTGATACCCTCTTCTACCTTTTTATTTTCTTAAAATAAATTTTGAGGCCACATGTTTCTTGTGAAAAATTCCACTTGGGAAAGCAAAAAACCTTCACACAACCCAGAAAAGGATCTTTAAACTACTCATTTCACCTTTACAATACAGACAAAATACAGAGTTCACTTGCTCTTGACAAAAAGCAAATGACAATGATCCACAACGCTTACCACTGTTATTATTTTTATTATTATTATGGTTGCTTTTACAATTAAAAAACAAAGTTAATGCTGCTTCCCTGCCCAGGGGGTAACTTCTGCTCTAGATGAACAAACCACAGCTCTGCTGAGATATTTAATCAAACCCTGCCTGACTGATGCAACTGGTCCTGAGGGGAAAACAAAACCAAGCAAAACATGTTGTACATGTTAAAGTCGTTAATCTCAGGTGGATTTTAAGCTTCCTGCTCTTTCTTCCCCTCTCCCAAATCTTGTTTTCTGCTCCATTTCCCATGGGTAGAGGGCAAAGTCATGTCTCTACTGGCTCCCACTTGCTCTTGGGAGCAAAAGGGTGGTATTTCATGACACACTGACTGAAGCAGGAAGAGCAAATCCTTCGTGGTAGGGTGAAGGTGTTAAAGATAAGTAATTCCAGGGCTGAATTTTCCATTTGCTCCCCATTGAGTACCTCCAGAGCCTCCTTCCAGCATCTTCCCTGAGCAGGTAGCCCAGAGCTGGGTAGCACATGCCCAGCTCGTCTGGAAGATGCAAATGGTTGACCAGAGACATCTAGAGCAGGAAAAGGAATTGTCCCTCAGGGACTCTTTTATCACTTTCCTGACAAAGGCACTGTTAATTGCATTCTGATTTTTGCCTCCTTTCCACTCAGCAAGGGCTTTTGGAGCTGCACATGAAGCATTCGTATGTCTCCTGCTCTAGCATGATTAAGATGCTTTCTATTTTGCAGACTAAACTAAACAATCAGATGAGAGCTTTCTGTAATGAATGTCATTTCCCTACCTTAGGGAGCAACCTAAATGATATAAAACTGGAAAGGGGTGAGGATGAGGGATAATTCATCAAAATAAACACAAAGCCAGCTGGATGCACACAAGGTCTAAATCCTGAGATTTGGAAAGAGCATTAAGTCCAAAATCTTATTAAATCATGGATATTTTTTCAAAGGAATAAATGCTTCAAAGCCACCGACATAATACTTTTCAAGATAACTTGGCCTTGTCCCTCAGGGGTAATAGTGTAATATTTTGGAATAACAGTATTTGTGGGAACAGATCAGCTGTGTTTTCAGCTGTAAATCAAAAGATGTGTAGTAGGACATGGAGCTGGGCTGAATCATACCAGCTGTTAGCATCTGGTAAAGTACAGAATTACAGAACCATAGAACCGTAGAATCATTGAAACACAGAATCATTAGGGTTGGAAAGGAGCTCTAAGATCATCAAGTCCAACCATTGACTCAACACTGCCTTGCCACTAAATCACATTGTGAAATACCACATCTACATATTTTTTTAACACCTCCAGGGATGGTGACTCCAGCACTTCCCTGGGCAACCTGTTCCAATGCTTGCTGTAAGAAAGGGAACTACAGCATTACTTTACAGAGATATCCACAAAAATTAAAGCCATTTCATTCAGAAGCTGAAGGACCACAGTGTTTCAGAACAAAGCCTGGTTGCTGAGGGGCTGGAAGAGGGAAGGAGACTGGCACCTGAAGTCTTGCCTTGCCATTAGGGATAGATTTTCCTTAAAAAACTTGTTTGCGACAAATGAGGTGACAGAGGGTGCCAGAGCACTGGAACAGGCTTCCCAGAGAGGTTATGGAGTCTCCTTCTCTAGAGAGATTCCAAACCTGCCTGGATGTGATCCTGGGCAACTTGTTCTGGGTGACCCTGTTTTAGCAGCCGGGTTGGATTAGCGGATCTCCAGAGGTCTCTTCCAACCCTTACCATTCTGTGATTCTATTAAAATGTTCTCCAAATATCTTTCAGATCACATATGAAAAGAATTTGGCAGCTACAATTTGGACTGTGTTGCACTGAGCATTGCAACTGAGAGCAAGGACACTTTCTCTCTTCTGGCCTCTCTGTACTTCACTGCTGATGCCAGGAGAAATGCATCAGAACAAGGCGGCAAGAAGTAAGACACACCCTGAGCCCTTCCACCAGTGTGGTCTCATGTTATAAACTCTATTTTTAAATTCCTATTTGGAATTAAAAGAAGAAGAAAACAGAAAGCACAGCCTCCCTCCCATATAAAGCCATTTTCTATAACTTTCACATAAAAAGGAGAAAATGCCAGACCGACAGGAGGGAAATGTCCCTAATTTGCTGGATGGAGTGATGAAGCAAGGCTGTGTAAAAAGGGATGCTGCAGTTAATCAGACCTTGCCCTGTATATGACTCTCATCTTGTTAAGGCACATCACCATGGGCACATTGCTAACGCAGGGTGCAGCTGCTTTGGAGAAGGACCCTGCATCTTAGGAGTTCTGGAAAAAGTGGTGTAATGATGCTAACTGATAGACTAACAGCCTAGGAAACAGGTGGAGGGAGGGAATTCTTTCACACTACTGTGCTCTGGGGAGACCTCACCTGCAGTGCTGGGGCCAGCTCTAGAGTCCTCAGCACAGGACAGACACAGACCTGGTGGAGCGGGTCTAGAGAAGGCCACAAAAATTATGTGAGGGCTGGAAGCCCTCTTCTGTGAGGACAGGCTGAGAGAGTTGGGGTTTTTCAGCCTGGAGAAGGGAAGGTTCCAAAGAGACCTTACTGCAGCCTTTCAGTATTTAAAGAGGCCTAGAGGAAAGATGAGGACAGAATTTTTAGCAGGATATGTTGCCACAGGATGGGTGATAATGGTTTTAAACTAGTAGAGAGAGATTTAGACTAGATAGAAGGAAGAAATGTTTTCCACTGAGGGTGGTGAGCCCCTCTCCCAGGTTTCCCAGAGAGGCAGGAGGTGTCCCATCCCTGGAATCATTCCAGGTCAGGTTGTCCGGGGCTCTCAGCAACCTGCTGTAGTTGAAGATATTCCTGCTAACTGCAGAGGGGTTGGACTAGACCATTGAAGGTCCCTTCCAACCCTAACCATTCTCTGATTCTCTGTTCTCTGATTCTATGATTCCATGATTCTATGATGATATGACACAGGCTGCAACCACATGGACTCTTAGCTCAGTGAAGCAAAACTCAGACGAAACCCATGACGAATTGTCTAAAGAAGCCAGCACAGGTTTTGAGCCTGAATGCCCCAAACTCCAAACACATTTCAGTTCAAACTCTTCAGTTAACAGACATTTGTGGGCAGCAGCAGACACAAAGTATGAGGTACCACCAGGGCTAGAAGTCTGCTGAAGGGTCATTTCCCACCCAATGGACCTGCAGATGCCCACTCGGCTTACTCCCATCTTTTCATGCTCTGCAAAGTTATGGTTTCTTTCCTTATGAGACAACCAACTGAGGAACACAGCTTTTATACTGGAGGAGCGAAGTGCAGCTGAAAACAATGTGCATAGATTGCATTTCTTCCTTCTTGTTGTTTTTCCACCAAGCAGAAAGACTCAGGCCATCAGCAAGGGAGCAAGAAAAAGAGTCATTACGGAAGAGCATTGAAATGCTCTTTTCTTCGGTCAGAAAATCTCTGCCTTTGCTGGCTTCATAGAAACTGGAAATAAAACCAAAACTTCCTTAAAAGAATGAAAGCAGCCTAGTTGTTTGGGTTTTTTTTTTTTAACATCTCAAACCAGGCCAAATTCTGGCTTTGGAGAGCAGTGGGATTTGTGCCACCAGCTTGTCTGCATGTCAGCCTGAAGACACCCACCTCTCATCACACTGCACTGAAGAGATTTTAGTCCACCAGCCTTTATGGGGTGACAATAACACAAACCACTGACACACTATCCAAGGCCTCTTTCTGCTTGTTCGTGGCTGGGGGGAGGGAAGGAGGCAAGGAGACCAAACTCATTACAGCAAAGCAAAGTAGCTGAGGAGGACAAAATATCTCTAATTTTACTCTTTAGCCCATGACACTTTTCTCCTCCAGCTCACCAGGACTGCTGAGACATGTCAGAGGCAGTTGTTGGGGAAAATTAAGGGTTTGGAGGAAGACTGTGGTGTTATGGGTATATTTCCCCCAAGGAATGTGCCTCTGAGCCCCCATATTCATGTAGGAGTGATTTTCTGGCTGCTTAGAGGAATAGGGTGCCCAAAAATGATCTGAAGGACCTCACAGGCTCTGTTGCCTTCTGCTCTTGGAGCAGACTTCCTTCTCCAACTTCACCTTTCCTAACAGAGACACAGAGCTGGGTGTCCACTAGGAAGCCAACCAAACAAAAAACCAACCAAAAAAAACGCCAAAGAAGAGCAAGAGAGGGAACCTAACCTAAGTTAAAACCTCAGCACAGCAAATCCTCGCAATGAAGAAAAAAACACCCATGAGAGGTATTAGTCATGTTTGTTATTAAGGTCCTTGGGGGCACTGGGATATTTTACTGATGATATATAAAAAGTCAAACAAAAATGGTGGCTCTTCTTTTCTCCAAGTGTGCTCTTGTTTTGTTGCCTTGACTTTATCTTGGCTAATTCTGCTCAAAATGAAGAGTCTGGGGAGAGAGGGAATAAAGGAACTTTTCTATCCCACGCCAGCGAATGCCTCAAGCCATGCTCTTCTCCCATCCTTGGGAGGAACAATCAGGGTTGCTTTCCAAGTAGGAGAATGAAACATAAGAATATAATATTTTGTTGTTGTACCAGTAACTTCAGCATTAATTTCTTGTTATTGTTAATGTTGGTTTAGCGTATAGAGAGATATTTACGTGGGAATTAGAGCAGATGAAAGCACAAGATATATCTTATAAATATTTCTGTATGTCTGAATACAAAAGAAAATTTCTACAGCCACAAATAGTGGTTCTCTGCTATGTCAGGGCAGAGCCATGTGAAGGACTGACACATTCCCATTCCTTCCTGCCTGTAAGAGCTGCTGCCTTGCACGGCTGCACTCCTTAACAATCAGGACCTGCTCTGTTCTCTGCAGTTTCTTGGGGCTGGGACAATAATTTTGCTGGGGGGAAAGAGGCAGCAGTATATTTCCCTAAGGACCTGATGGCCCAATTTGGCAGAACATCAGTGGCTAAGGACATCACACCCAAAGGGTAAGAGAGAGAGCAGGAGCTGGATTTTTTTTCACTTTCCTATAGGATTTTGACATGACTTTCATATTTTACCCTAACAGTTTCACTGCTATCTCATGAACTTCATAAAGTCCCTCTCAGGGCACTTTACTCTCACTGCCTCTGGGATCCAAGGGGCATGGCTGAATTTGAAACCACATCCAGCCTGGACAAATCAAGGACAGCTTTTCCTGCAACAGGAACTTCAAAGTCACAGACCTGTGTAAAAGAAAGGTTAAAATAAGTTGTTCATTTCAGGGGATGGACCTGAAATCTTTCCACCTTTATCATCCAGAGTGGATGCTTCCCTGCTAAAAAATAAGTTTTTGGCAACAAAGGGAGTTTCTGCTGAAAAGTTGTAGAGTTTTCCCTTCTGTGGTGGTCCTAATGCAGTCTCAGTACCTCTGCTGAAGGCATAAGCTGTTCTGAGCCTTAGTTACTGTCAGGCAAGAGTTGCTTTTCTTCCCTGGGGAAAGTTTCTACTTTGGTTTCTCAACATACTAAGGCACTTGGTGGTTGGACATCCATAGGAAATATTTTGGAAGAAGATACCATCCAAAATGAGGTCTTATCTTCTCTGAGCGCACTTTACTGGTGGGTTTGCTTGGGTTTTTTAAGGCTCTTATTTGTACTGGTGTGATTGTTGGGGGGGGGGTTTCCCTCCTACCATCTTTCTCCAAGTCCGTGTCTTTACAATATAAATGACATCTAGTCAGGGAAAGGATTTCTCTTCTCTGAATAGTGCTGGGATGCTGCTGGGGTCTCAGCTCCCCGGTGGAGAGAGGAGAGGTTCTCATTTGCACACATATCTCTCAACAGTCCTCTCACACTTTTTACAGGTGACATAGCAGCACCAGTGGTACTTGCAGTGGCATCGCTCCACCACTTTGTCCATGTAGGGGTTGTAGCCTCTGCCACAGCACATCAAGTCGCAGCTGTCGCTCCCATTGGAGGTCTTGTTGCATTGCCTGGAAGGAAGAAAAATATGGTGAGCAACTTCAAATCCCTCCAGGGCTTTCCAAACCACTGCCCTATGGTTGTCCTGGGGCCTGACAGCTATGTAAGGTGCTGGGTGAAGCCAACATTGTGGCATGCTAGCTGAAGCAAGCACATGGTAGGGGTGAGCACCTGGCCAAGCACCCTTCTACACCTGCAAGGAGGCAAGGAGAGCCCCAGGGCTGCATTCCCATCACTTATTCATAGATCAGATGCATTAAAAAGAGTACTAGAAGGTCAAGGGAGATTGTCCTCCTGCTCTGCTCTACCCCTCTTAGGCCATATCTGGAGTCCTGGATCCAGTTCTGGGCTCTGCAGTTGCAGAGAGACAAGGAACTAGTGGAGAGAGTCCAACAGAGGCTAGGAAGATGCTGAGGGGACAGGAGCATCTGTGGCAGGAGGAAAGGCTGAGAGCCCTGGGGCTGCTGAGCCTCGGGAAGAGCTAACTGAGAGAGGATCTTCTCAATGCTGAGCAAGAGCCAAAGGCTGGGGGCAAGAAGCTGGGGCCAGTCTGTTCTTAATGGTGCCCAGGGCCAGGCCAAGGGGCACTGGGCACAAACTGGAACCCAGGATGTTCTGTCTGAACATGAGGAGAATCTTCTTTGCTGTGAGGGTGGCAGAGCTCTGGCCCAGGTTGCCCAGAGAGGTTGTAGAGTCTCCTTCTCTGAAGAGATTCCGAAGGCACCTGGACATGATCCTGGGCAAGCTGCTGTGGGTAACCCTGCTTTCGTAGGGACTGGATGATCTCCAGAGGTCCCTTCCAAATCCTATCATTAATTTATTCTGTGATCCAGTGACCAGGATTGCACTTGCATCACCTGGTGTGACTCACAAAATCACATTATACTCCTTCTCCAAGTCTCCATTAAGGCTCAGCAGCATTCAGGCTGCCTGTTAGCCAGGGCAGGAGGGACTTAACTCCCATATATGGAGACAAGCAAAGCTATCATAATACTTCCACCAAAACAGAAACTCATAGTCCCTAGCTATCTGTATTCCAGCCAGGCTCCAAGGCTGTCTGAAAGCAGCTGGAAGAAGATGATACCCTAAAGAACAAACATCAGTGTTTGTCCAACACTACCTAACCTGAAAAGGATGGAGGAGGAACCTTGAAGCCACAGAGTATTTGCACAGGCTCTGTGCCAATGATCCCAGGCTGGGAAAGCTCCTGAACAGGCTTTTACAGCCACTCTCTAGCCCTGACCCTATCAGGGAAATCACAACCGATACCAGCAGGGCTGGACTCTGCACTTTCCCCTCCCCAGGTGTCTCCCAGCACAGCATGAGCAGCCAGAAAGCTGGCCCTAAAACACCTCAAGTCCTAACCCAGGAGCAGACAGCACGGCAGGAGCACAGTGTAACGTGACAAGTCGCCAAATATCACATGGACTTTTCACTGCTTGTTTTGCTTCTGCTTTTAATTAAAGCCAGACTCGTCAGGATAAGTCAGCCATTGTGTGTTGTTCCCTAGCTTTGTCTGCTTGCAAGTGACTGGTTCGAGGTTTTCGGAAGTAACTCATGAATTGGGGAATCTCTTGCATTCATCCATTGATCATGGAGACACAGCCATTCTCAAAAAACAGCTGATTTTCCAAAAGTACTCCAAACCGGGTCACTGGACATGAATGCACAGTAGGCAGTGACTTTTGGATGAGATTAACTCATCCATGATATGAGCTCTCCCACTGTACTTGGCCCTTGTAGGATACTTGACCACCCCTTGGATACTACAAGTGGTAGTGAGTGGCCCCTCACAACACAAAGGACACTGAGATGCTGAAGCGTGTCCAAAGAAGGCCAACAAAGCTGGTGAAGGGTCTGGAGCACAAATCCTGTGAGGAGTGGCTGAGAGAACTGACTCTGGTTAGCCCGGAGGGAAGGAGGCTCAAGAGAGACCTTCTGGCTCTCTGAAACTCCCTGAAAGAAGGTCGTAGAGACGTGGGGGTTGATCTCTTCTCCCAGGAAACACATGATAGGATAAGAGGGAAAGTCCTCAAGTTGCACTAGCAGAGGCTTAAGTTGGATATCAGGAACAATTTCTTCCCCAAAAGGGTTGTCAAATCCTGGCCCAGGCTGCCCACGGCAGTGGTGGTGTCAACATCCCTGGAGGGATTTAAAAGATAGGTAAACGTGGTGCTGAGGGATATGGTTTACTGGTGGACTTGGCTTTGTTGGGTTAACTCTTGGATCTCTTAAGGGTCTCTTATAACAAAAATTATTCTATGATTCTAGGATCAGAGGATCCTATGATTATATGAACTGTATCCTAGAGATGCTGTTTTGCCATGGGCTGTAAAGATAGCCCAGGGTGGAAGTATTCATATGTGGTCAGATGCTTGGCTGGACACTAGCACTGTAGGCTAGCAGTTCTCATTAGGTACCAAACACCATGGGGCTTTGAACTTGGTGGAATCTTGAGACTGCTGTAAGAGAGGTAGTTTGGAGAGCAGGGAAATTGTTGACTTCTCTCCTAAATCTTACTCTTCATGGCTATTTTGGACAGAAACACTCCAAGGCTAGTTTGGGGCAGGGAAAGGAGAGAGGAACAAGAGTCAGACTTTTGAGTTGAGCACTTCATTAAATAGATGAAAATAAATCCATGAGATTTATAGGAATTCCTGATGAGGTAATGCTTTAGGAGAAGTTAGGGGATTAATGAGGTGTTGAGATTTTGTTCTTGTTCTTCCTTTTATTTCTTTCTGACTCGGGCAGGCCTCCTGTTTGTTACTCCTGCCTTGCATTCCTCTCCAGGATCAGTGTTTAAAGGGCCTCCCCCGCCTTGCATTCCCTCATTCAGAAGTGTGTGTAAATATTTACAAACCTTTGAAAGCCTCCACCAAAGGTGAAGTCTACAACCACACTGAGCGGTGTTTGCCTAATGCTGAACCAAAGGCATTGTGATTGCCCCTGGGTGAGCCAGGGCCCCTCCGCCAGGAAACCTCCCAATGACTCCTCATAAATGTATTAGTAAATCCATTAAATATTTGGAACAAAGGTTCAACTGTGGGTGTGTTGACAGCAGAAGAGGAGAGAAGGTATTTGACAACCTCACTCAGCTTCAGCGGTGGATGGAAAGGTGGTTGTCCAGAGGTTCACCTACGGAGGATGGGGAGTCATGGAGATGGATGTGCAGTGCATCTGTGCCACCTCGTGCCAAGAGCTCATTAAAATGACCAAGAAAAGGAATATAAGTCCACTCTGAAAGCAACAAGGCTGGTGGGGGCTTAGGAGAATAAATCTTATGAGAAGCACCTGAGGGAACTGGGGTTGTTAGTTTGAGGAAGAGAAGATTCAAGGGAGACCTTATCTCTCTCCAGAGTCACTTGAAAGGACATTGTCGTGAGGTGGAGGTAGGTCTCTTCTCCCCAGTTACCAGTGAGAAGACGAGAGGAAATGGCCTCAAGTTGCACCAGGGGAGGTTTAGATTGGATGTTAGGAAAAATTTCTTCACTGAAAGAGTGGTCAGCCATTGACCCAGGCTGCCCAGGGCAGTGGTGGAGTCACCATCACTGGAGGTGTTAAAAAAACAGAGATGTGGTACTTAAGAACATAGTTTAGTGACATAGTGGTGATAGGTTGATGATTGGACTTGATGATCTTAGAGGTCTTTTAGAGCCTTAATGATTCTACAATTCTGTGACTTTGTGACTCTCATTCACCACTGAGGACATGCACTCTTCAAATCTACAAAAAGCCCAATAGTCAAATTTACCCTATTCAAATAGGGACCAAACTCTTCTACCTGCTCTATTTGGACCTGGGAATATTCCTTTCCTTACTCTCACTCCTGTGGTTTGCCAAAAACAATCCCCAAAACCATGTGGATGTAGGAGGAGATACACCTTTCCATAGATGTTTCCATCCCACCCAGTGTGAAATAAAGAAAGGAAAAACTCCAAATCTTACTAAATCCCCCCAAGCTTCCCTCTGTTTTGGATAAAGTAGCAGAGGCATTCTGGATGAATGAGTTGAACAACCAAAACAAAGGTTTGTACCTCCATCCTGAACCTAAATGGCCTTCTAGAAAACTTTCCTGGCAATGTCACTAACTGGACTAACTGGACTAACTCTGTTTTAAAGCATACCCCTGGATGACTTGTCTTTATTTTTATTTAAACAATCTGTAACAGAGGTGGTTTCTCAGTTGTATCAAAAAGCATATAAAAACCAAGTGGGGGAAGACAAAGCAACCTAGAGTTTACCCACAGAAGCTGCCCCAGAACATCTGTCCCCACGGCTGCAGGCTCCCTGCTGATGGGTTAAGTTCAATCTCATTTGTTTTGGGCCTGGTCCAGCATGATTCCAGCAACTCAGAGCAATGTCCTTCTCCTGAGCCTTAGAGAGCAAACACGAATGCAGGAGATTGCATCTTAACACAACAACGTAACCTCTAGAAGCATTTGGAAGATTGGTGAAAAATGATGCTTCAGCCTTAATCCCAGCCAAGATCCTGGCTCAGGAACAGGCTTTCACATTGTCACAGTGCTTTTCCCTTCTTTATTCAAGAAGGGAAGAGGTCAGTCCTGCTGTCTGGACAAATCCCACTCAATATGCTTTCCCAAAATCTCCCCTTTCCAGTCCTCACAGAAACACTGTGGTACATTATGCAGCCTTATCATGGGTGAGGCTCCTCGGCAGAGATGGCGATGAAATTCCCAGCACTTCTAAGAGTCTTCCCCCAGGTGGAGTGGCTAAGCCATCTCACAATTACTTCCTGGAGGATTTTCATTTTCAAAGCCATGGGAAGATACCATTATTAATTGGGTTGGAAGGGAGCTTTCAACGTCATCTAGTCCAACTGCCCTACAGTCATCAGGGACATCTGAAACTAGAGCAGGTTGCTCAGAGCCGCAACCAACCTGACCTGGGATGGTTCCAGGGATGGGGCATCTCCCACCTCTCTGGGCAACCTGGAACAGTATTCCACCACCCTCAGCATAAAAAATGTTTTCCTTCTATCTAGCCTGAATCTCCCTGTTTTAGTATAAAACCATCACCCTTTGTCCTATCACAACAGGTCCTGCTGAAAAGACTGTCCCCATCAGAGAAAAGTGCCCCTAAGAAAAAACATTCTGGGTCACAGCAACTGTCTGGCTCACCCAGTACATTTCCTAATGGCTGTAGGAGATACTATTCAGGGAGGAAAGCACAAATCTGGCCACTTTCTGTAGTCCTTTTCCTCATACATCACCAGCTGTTGTATTAAGGGTGATGGAAGGTATGTCCTGGTCTGGATATTTCAGTATCCCCTCGTGGGCACCTTGGCCATGTGTTTGACTCATCCCTTTCTGACCTCAGGGAAACCATTTGCCTCCATGAACTCCAGCAGCCACAAGCCTCAGAAGACAGTACTGCTGTGTAAAGAAGTAATTTACTTTTTCTCTTTTAAATCATATTCTTATTCCTTTCCTTAGTGTCTCTTGCTCTGGTAATGTCAAGTCCTACAGGAGTATATAAAAAAAGAAAGAAAAATTACTCAAATCCCCCAAGAGATATGTAACTCAATGGACACGGCTAAGAATACATCAAAGCCCACAGCTTTGTCTTAGATTTTGAGGGCAGAATTGTAACTACTTTTAAATTGCTTTCTCATCCACAAGGAATGACTAGAGACTGACACTGTACAACTGTACAAAAGAGAGTTATCAATAGTAGATGTCAGCAAGAAGATGTCAAGGGAGATCCTGGAACCAGGCTGTATTTTCATTAATGAGGAGTAGAGACTGAGCTTAAAATATTGTGGATAAGTCTGGGGTGAAAGAAGCTGAGAGTGATTCATGGGAGTGGATTAAAATGCAAAGTAAGCAACACACTTTGAGAACCATCCATTTAATGGATGACCTGGACAGGCTGAGATTTGGGTAGAGGGAACATAAAGAAGTTCAGCAAGTGCAAGTGTAGGTTTCTGCTCCTAGGGAGGAATAACCCCATGGACCAGAACAGTTTGGGTATTGACCTCCTGGAAAGCAGCTCTGAAGAGAAAGACCTTGAAGACCTAGTGGACAGGTAGTTTACCATGATCCAGCAGTGTGCCTTTCATGGCCAAGAAGACCAATGGTCTCCTGGGGTACATAAAGAAGAGTGTGACCAGAAGGTTGAGAGAGGTTCTCGTCCACCTCTGCATTGCACTATTGAGACCACATCTGGATTACTGTGTCCAATTCTGGGCTCCCCATTTGAAGAGAGACAAGAAACTCCTGGAGAGAGTACTAGAGTTTTTTTAATAGAGGCTAGGAAGATGCTGGGGGCACTGGAGCATCTCTGGGAGGAAGAAAGGCTGAGAGCCCCAGGGGCTGCGAGAAGGGCAGACCCAGAGGGGATCTGCTCACTACTGAGCAAGAGCTAAAGGGTGAGGGGCAAGAGGATGGGGCAAGACTCTTTTTGGTGATGCCCAGTGACAGGACAAGGGGCAACAGGAACAAAATATAATGCAGGAAGTTCCACCTAAACATGAGGAAAAACTTCTGTCTTGTGAGATTGCCAGAGCCCTGGTCCAGGCTGCCCAGAGAGATTGTGGAGTCTCCTTCTCTGGAGAGATTCCAAAGCCACCTGAAGGTGATCCTTGTTATCCAGATTACGACTTGTTTGAATTCAAATTAAGAAAAACATAACTTAGGAGAGTAAAACCCTGAAACAAGTTGTTTAGGGAAGTCTTTTGTTGGAAGAGACCTTTGAGATCACCAAGTCCAATTGTTAACCCAGCATTGCCAAATCCACCACTAAACCCTCAGCACCACATCTCCAGCCCTCCAGGGAAGATGACTCCATCACTTCCCCGGGAAGCCTATTCAAAGGCTTGACAACCCTTTTGGTGAGGAAATTTTTCCTAATAACTAACTTAAACCTCCTCAAACTTGAGTCCAAATATCATTCACAAATCAATTCAGGAAAGTGTATGGCCAAAACCATGTCTTTCAAAGTGGGAAGTATTCAAACTTTCCCAGTGGTTAACAGAGGAAAAGCTGAAAAAAAGCATAGCTCACAACCTACTCAAAACCATCATATTGCTTCTTGTGCCCTCACTAAGAAAGTAAAAGAGGCTGTAAGAAAAAAGCAAATACCAAGTGTTATAGTCTTAACCAACACTCTTTCTTGTCTAAATAGCAGTGCTTCTGTTAAGAAATGTCATTGCCCACAGAACCAATCAATTTAAAGCATGTTTTTGGGGTGGAAGGAAATAAGAGGTATCAAGGGCTGCCACTGAGCAGTGAAAATCTCTGTATCCTTTCTTTGCAGCGTTTGACAACACAGCCCTGGTGTTGGGACCACCAAGATGCCAAAGAGTTAACCACCAGCCACTAAGTCTTTGCAGTCACCACCAAGAAGCAAACACATGCACTGCTAACTTCATGTATGTTCCTCTCCATGAAAACATACCTGCCTAAGCCACCTTGGGAGACACCCAAGGCTAATATTTTATATTGCAGAAAAGAACAAATATGTTATGGATGAAAAGCTGGACATGAACTGGCAATGTGTGATCACAGCCCAGAAGCCAGCTATATCCTGGGCTGTATCTCCAGCAGCATGGTCAGGGAGAGGATTGTGACTCTGAAGTGCTGGGGCCTGCTCTAGAGTCCTCAGCACAGGAGAGACACAGAGCTGGTGGAATGGGTTCAGAGGAGGCCACAGAAATTATGTGAAGGATGGAACACATCTGTTGTGAGGACAGGATGAGAGAATTGGGGTTGTTCATCTGAGGAAGACCTCACAGAGATTTTGTTGTGGCCTTTCAGTACTTCAGGATGGGAACAGACTTTTAGCAGGGCCTGTTGCAACAGGACAAGGGGTTTTAAACAAAAAGAGGAGAGATTTAAACTAGATAGAAGTTTTTTCCACTGATGGTGGTGAGACCCTGTCCCAGCGTGCCCAGAGAGGTGGGAGATGCCCCGTCCCTGGAACCATTCCAGTTTGTCTGAGTCTCTGAGCAATCTGCTCTAGTTGAGTGTGTCCCTGCTGACTGCAGGGAGGTTGGACTAGATGATCATTAAAGGTCCTTTCCAACCCAAACCATTCTATGATTCTATGAATACATGAGCAACGAGCAACCACTAAAAAATGACCACGTTCGTTGCCAAAACAAGTCAGCTAAGGAGTGGTGGCTGATGGACCCAGCTATGTCCAGCCCAAGGTTGCAGCCCCATTTTTGCAGCATAAGTAAGCTCCTTCTCATCTGCAGCAGGGAGGGAGCAGGGCTCACTTGGCTCCAAGACAGCTCTGGGAAAGATCAGTAATAAACAGCTCAGTTATCTCTGCAAGGCTTCAGGGGCTGGAGGCTTTCGCATGCATGGCAGAATTTCCTTCTCCTTGGATTCCTTCAGGGACCTTAAACAGCCTTTGAAATATGATACATTGCACCCTACTGATAAAAGCAGGTTAATACTTTTGCTTCTTTTCTCACAAAAGAGATCTCAATTTTATAGTCTGTTGCTATTTGCCATTTACTCAAAGCTGATAATGAATTTCTCAGGCAGGAGAATCTGAACTGCCTTATTAAAAGATGATCTATGTGGTGCTTATTCCCCAGAATGCTCTGAAACAGGAACATACACATATTTACCCAGTGGTTAATTAGTTGTAGTGAAAGTTGTACAATCCCTATGCTGCTCCACAGAGCAGCTTCTTTAGATTTCTCTCCAGACCATGTTTTATTGGCTATGAAAGCGTGATGGTGGCACATAAGCACAGGGAGTTTGGCTGCAGCTGATGAGGCCTGTGGTTGCAGCAAGCCTTGGACATGGGGTTGCAAAATCCAGCTCCTTAATCAGATTTTGAGCACTTCAAAGAGGCTTCACATCTCAGGTTCGAGGTTCAGCTCCCTGACTTTGAAACCTGGATACACCCCAAGCGCTTGGAAGCGTGGTGCAGATTTCCAAACCATTCCTAATCTCAACAAAACATGAGAGGCCAAGGTGTCTTAGAAAATATTTCAGCCTTGTTCTAAAAAAAAAAAAAAGGCTTTGAAATCCTTTCAGCAAAGAGCTCTGAAAGGCTTTGGAGTAACTAGGGGTGTGTTTTTTGAGTGGATTTTCATGCAGCTCCACTACAAGGTAATTCAATTCCCTTTCCTGCCTGAAAAACACACAATAAGTCCACATAATACAAAGGAGAATTAGAGAGATGGAAGCCACCGATTAGGTTATCCCTTCCACCCACCCATCAGTGCAGGATTGTTCCCTACAGCATACACTGAAATTCAATACATCCAAGGTGTTGCAACTTAGCCATCATCTGTCCTGTTTCCAGCATGCTCTGAGGAAGAGGGGAAAGGACTTTTTCTTCATATGTTGCAAAACCACTCATTTTTTGTAGCAGTAATGCAACAGTCCTAATTTTTTAATCCAGGAAAAATGGTTGCTAATGGAATCTCCTCCCCTCTATAAGCCTTTGCAGTCACAAAAAGGGCTGGAAAGATGATGAAGCTTCCCAGATGAAGGTTTACTGGAGCATGGTGAGAGGGATCTGCACTGTAACATCCCAAGGGCTGGCTGATCCCTGTACCCATGTTCATGGCCAGAAAAAAGCCAAAGAGGGAAGGGGCAGGTGGTAGAGGTGGAGAGAAAATGAACTGGGGGATCACCATTAAAAATCCCCCTTTTTGATTGCATTTTGCCAAAAAAGACATTAAAAAATAACAAAGTAGGAAATAGCAGGATCTCTCCCCCAAAATTTGTGTGTGCAGAAAGATAAAATGTTAATATGTCTCCAGGGTTTGACTTAAAAACCTTTTTTGGCTATTTCAGAGAATCATTATGGTTGGAAAAGACCTCTGAGACTTGCAGAGTAAACACGAACCACATTTTTCTCCACCCTTTCTAACAGCATCCCCTTTGTGCTCCTTCTCCCTCATCCCTGTCATTAGGTGCTATCTCTGCAGCCTTTGGCTAGCTGGAACAGAGCCATCACCTTTAAAACACATTTAGATGTCCTCTTCATGAGAGAAAAATTGTGAAGCGATAAAGGCGTCCATGGAAGGAGGAGGTTAGGGAAGCTCCCCTCCTCTTCCCTACTCCTCTCCAGGAAGGACAGACCAATCTGCAAACATACTGTGTGTGTTTTACACTTACTTCTTCTGCTAATTTAATGCAGAAAAGGAGCTGCTATGGCTCGTGTTACATGTGCCAGTTGTGAGACACGAGGCATCTTCTCAAGAGTTGGCAGATGGACCCCATTGAAGATGAGGCATAACTACAAATTACCTTCAAACTTGGCCTGAGACATCCCTGCAGCTCAACACCAGACTATCTCACCCTCCTCCCCTCCCACAGCCATCACCATCTTGCACATCCAAGAATAAGGAGTATTTCTTTGACAGGTTCCTTTGGAAAGGCATTCCCTCCTGCATTAATACCTCAGTCCTCTAAATCTTCACTTAACCTCACCTCCCATGGACATATGCCTGGCAGGATCACAATTGCTGCTGACTCCCAGCTCAGGATAAGCAGATGCCTGCAATACACATTTTCATATTCTCCTAAAGAAAAAACCCTACAGATTATTTAAGATCTTGACCTATTTTTCATCCCTAACCAGGATAAAAAGGCAAAATCTGCTGTAATATGAAATTAGATGAAGAAGTCATGCCTTCCTCCCTGTTGAAAGGATTTCAGCTCATGGAAAACGTTTTCCTTGGCAAAACTGCAATGGGTTCAGTTTGGTTGCTGATTTCACACAATCCCTATAAATTAATTTCCAAATAACCTCCCCAATTTGTTTCATAGAGAAGCAGAGTGGCACAACAAAGAAGTCTTTTTCAAGTCATAAATTTGTCAAATCCATACAAATCCACACACAAAAAAATCACTTCTACTCAAATGACCTTTTCCCTCAGAATGCAGTTTCAACACATACTTTTTCCCTACAATCCTCAGTGACATACTGCTCCACCACCAGTTTGGTGATGATCATCAGCCTGGTGTTTCCACCACAAAGCTGCCAGGTAAGCACATGGAGTTTGTGCTTAGACTGTTGTAGAGCAGCCCAGCCATTGGTTTTGGAGGATATACAACTGTTATTGCCATAACACATCAGTGGACGAAAAGGACACGCCTGTCTCGCTCAACCGTCATCATCTTCTGATCATCTCCACCAGTTAAATGCTGATACAACTACAGAGTTGTGGTTCCAGACTGAATGGCTGTTATGAAAGGATGTCTTCTGCAGCTCCCTCACCAAATACTTCTTATGAATCAAAGATGCCCAAAGAATATAGCATCTGTATTTGGGTCATTTACTTCATTTCCATTACAACAAAATCTTGTCTCCATTGAACCAAAGTAGTCCAAGGACCACCAAGTCCAAAAAAAGTCAAAATAAAGACACCATAAAAGGGTAGGCAACTTGATTGTCTTGAGTCTCCAGCACAGAGAGCAAAGAAGAATTATAAGAATTACCTAAGAAAGCCAAGCCAACAGATAGCAACTAATGAGACATCTTGAAATCCAGCCATTGTACCCACCTAACAAAAAAACAGATCTGGAAATCCTGCAAAATTCAGTAAATACACAATTATTACGCTGTTGAATGGTCTGCTGCCCATCTAGAGATGTTCAGACTGTTGAAACATGGAATTGGTTTGTCTTGGAGGAAATTAAAGAGGTGGTAGGAAGAGACAGGCATGTCTACTGCCTGTGACAGGGGACAGAACTGTGCCCAGTGGAGGCTGACTATGATGGCCTTAAGTCACCAGTATTAATGAGATGAAAATTCTCTTCAGAGACATGAGCAATACCAACACACCTGGATTTTTTAAAATGCAGTGGAATAAAAAAATCCTCAAAATTCAACTTTGTGGTTTTCAGGGCTTTTTTTAAGACTACCTGGGAGCACTGGTCCTAACTGAGTTAACACTTGCCTACTCAGAGGAGCCTCGCAGTGGAGTAACAACCCACCATATCAGCAGTGACTGCAAGAAATGACTTAGACTCAAGCTGGTAAAACCAGATGTTTGACCATTGCAAGCAGAGGTGAACTGCCTGAGGGATTTCAGAAGGTGTCTTGTGCCTGCTGTATAATGCAGGTGTCTGCAGCCTCTCTTGGCCACAGCCACCACTAAATTGGCATATAATAAACATCTCTAGACCATACCACATAAAAGAGATGTCCTTTCTCTGCAAACATGTCTGTAAACCTCCTCAATTATTTGCTTTTAAATCATATATATTCTTCTCCCTCCCTTCCTTCTTTAGGGCTCAGAGAGAAGTCAGTACCCACTGCAGAAAGCCTCACCTGTCCTGGGTCCCGTGTGACCCCACTTTTTCATTCTTCATGCAGAAATCAGGTGAGCTCTGCAGGTATATCAGCTCTGTCTCTTTAACCGGCCTGATATCAATATCCTTTGGCACAAGGTATTTGCGTGTGCCCATGGGCCGGTGAACGACTTTGGTGGCTGACAGATACTTGTTTTTGAGGTCCAATGCAATGTCTCGCAGCTCTTGAAGGCCTTTCCAACACGTCTTGATTGAGCATGACCCAGAAACTCCATGACACTTACATTTCATTTCAAGAGAGGCTTTCAAGACCTGCAAAAAGGAATGCAGGAGTTAGGAAATGCCCTTCCCTTACCTCTGAACATCCCACAAGCTTGCTAAAGAAGACACTTTCTTAGCAAGGACTGCAATAAAGAAGGACTGCTGCTCTCATTTCTGCACAATCACTCCAGAGTAACTCCTGTGCAAAGGGAACAGGATCCCACAGTTCCTTGGTGAGCTCAATCAGCCCAGGATTACTTTCACCAAGGCACCTTTGCAGGCAGCAGACAGAGGAGCATTTTGAGTTTTGATTAGACATCTATACAAGGCTGCATTTCCCCCCTCTAAATTCCTAAAGAGCCGAAAAAATCAGAGCAATCCACAAATAGAGAGTTATCCATTTCTGCCTCCAGCTTTGCACAACAGAGGAGTGCCAAGGCTCTGACGAATTCAGGGCAATCTCACCCTGCCTTTCTGCTGGGCATGGGGCCAAAAGGGCCTTGACTTTGGTTCTGCACTAGTCTCATTTCTGTGGGACACGGCAGGATGCTGCCAGGAAGGGCTGAAAGCACCAACCATGGCAATACAATGTCCCAAACAAAAATATACCAAAGAATGAAAAACCCAAAACGTTACAAAAATAAAATAATAATTAAAAAACAAACAAACAAACAAAAAAACACCCAACAGATAGAGTGGGAATGGTAGAGAAAAACACACAGGAGAGGGAAGTTCAGCATGGTTGTGCTCTGCAAGGGTGAGTTCAGCCTGTCCAGCTACAGAGTGAGCAGCCAGAGAGCTCAGTATTTGCCACGTTTTATCTGTTCCTGTATCCAAGCGCAAGCAGCCCTGGAAAGACCAAATGTGTGGTAGAACCAACCTAAGGACCTTCTGCAGCCCCAGAGATGGGTGCAGGGGGTCAGCTTTACATACCCTTCCCACCCCATTTCTCCAGCTGCATGGAGGGCTGCAATACGGATTTGGACCTCGGTGAGCACCAAGCACTGCATGTGGTAAGCATTATCCCACCACTGGATGCAGGCTGTTACAAGCAGCTTCTACCAGATATGGGAATAATCACAAAGTGAAGCAGTTTGAGAAAGAAAACTCAGCCCCCCTGGCTGCAGGGATGACTGGGAGGCAGCTGCTGCTGAATGTGTCGGGCAGATGATGATCCTCTACACTTATGCAACACATCACCTGTGCAAAGACCTTGGCAGAGCACAATGCAACTCAACCCCATCACACCTCCTGGGGTAAGCATCCAAAGCCATCCTTGGCTGTGGGAAGGGTGCCAGTGAGACTTCCCACCCATGGTTATATAGGGCTGATCATAGCATTCAGGGCCTCCTGAGTCCCTGTGTTGAGTGATAGAGACACAGTCTTCGGCAGGCCAAAGGAGTTCAGAGCAAGTTCTAGGAGAAACTTTCTCCTTTCGCTAGCTGATAGAGAGACTGACCCTCAAAGAGCAACCAACCACTACAAATGATTGTACAATTACAATAACTACGGTGGATTTTGTTACCTGTCTCCCTACTTCACTGTTGTGCAGATGCATCAGTTTATTGGCTTGTGATCCTGATTTTTTCATCTTCATGGGAGCATCTGAAAATTTGGACCCCATGATAAGACCATAGTTGAGGTTGTCTGCACATCCTCCCCATCGATACCCAGGTCCAGGTGTCTCACCTGGGATGGGACCACAGGAACAGCCAGGGAGGTCCCCGGTGGTGCAGGCTCTAGCAATGGTGTGGCTGATAACAGCAGCAGAAAGGGCATACACAAATGCTGACTCCCTTGTGCCTGGAAGAGACAAGAACTCCATCTCAGCCTCCTGGGACAGCTAAATATTCCCCCAAAAGAGACCCACACATTCTATGCCCCACAGAGCAGTAAACACACCAACTCACTGCAGCTGAGACCTTCCATAGCATCAACAGCTTCCAACACACCTCCTAAGTGAGCTGTTTAACATAAGGCATTATCCCAGCAGGGCAAGGAGGCACATGGACTTAATGTAAATTGTCCGTTGTGGTGTGATCTGCTCTTGAAGCATGTGAAGAAGCCTCCCATGGACTCTATTGCCTCCTTTTGCCCCTGTGCTGGATGCTGGTTGCCAGCAAGTCATTGAGCTGGCATGCATGAAACTGGGGGAAGTGATGGGAGGCCATAGAGTTGCAGCATAAGTGTGCAAGGATTCTCTGGCCTATGAAAGCTGACTGTGCAATCTCAAGCATAACGTGTGTTGCTTGACAAGTCTGCATGCCCTGAACAGCAGCTCCATGTCTGTGAGCATTTCTAATGAGATGAACAAAACAGACTTTTAGCTTGCTTTCTATGAGCTGTGGGAGACCAGGTCTTGGACTCAAGAGCTCCTGAGCACAACTGCACTATAATCACAGAATCATTAAGGTTGGAAGAGACCACCAAGATCATCAAGTCCAACCATCATGCCATTATCACCACCATGCCATTAAACCATGTCCCTAAGTACCACATCTATATACTTTTTCAAGACCTACAGGGCTGGTGGCTCCACCACTTCACTGGGCAGCCTGGGCCAATGGCTAACAACTCTTCCAGTGAAGGAATTTTTCCTGTTATCCAACGTAATGATGAACATGATCTCAGAGAATAGGACAACTAGGCTATGTAGTCCTTTTGCGTTCTTGCTGGTAGCAGGACCCTTCCCAGCCCTAACATGCATCTACACAACACTGCCTGACTCTACTCACTCATATCCCCAGCAATGCTGTTTACCTCTTTCTAAGTCCAGCAGGTAGTTAGGAGCCAGCTCAATGGAAGAGCAGTTCCACCGCATGTCTGAGAAAGTCTTACGACAGGTCTTGATCACTTCTCGTGCTGCCTGGATGATGGTCTGCATTAGCTCCAGGTTGCTGCGGCACAGCTGCACCTGGGAAACCACCAAACCTTCGAGCTGCTTGCAGTGCTGGGTTTGATTCAGGGCCAAAGCTGAAGGAGTCTTGGATAGAGCTCTGAGAAGACAAGCACATGCAAAAAAAAAGACATTAAAGCCCACAAAAAATATTCATCTTCAGTTCAATATTAATTTCTCTGTTACCTCCACTCCAGTAAATGCTTTGGCCTGTGTTCATCTGACTTAATTTTAGCTACCTGTAATAAGTGCTTAGTTTAAACTGATGAGGAAGATGGACAACTATGAAGAGTGATATATTTCATCTAAAGTAGGTGTTCAGGGAAGGTGGGAAGAAACACCCTATAGAAGTGTAGATTTTTCTCCAGAGGTTCTTGGACAAAGCTCCTAGGACATATGCCAAGCTGATTGAATATGTAAATCCTTATAGGAAGGGGTTTTTTTCTGAAGAATGAAGAGGATAGGCTTTCCAACAGAGTGAAAAATGACCCCTCAGTTCCATGATAACAGAAAGCTGGATTTTCCAAGGCTATGGTATTCGGAAGAAGAAAAAAAAAAACAACAAAAAAACGAGAGTGGAGTGGGTGTTATCAGTGTTTTGCATTCAGCATCTGTCTCACACACTCTCTAAGGATTATGCTAAATGTTGTGTAATTAATTATGGAGAAAATCCCCTGCCAGGCCTGGGGAAAAGCCAGAAAGTTCACAAAACAGATGCTTTGCCTTCTAGTTAGTGCCAAAGGCCTCCACCAATGCCATCACTGTTGCACCAGCATGTATATTACTTTGGAAGAAGCCAACAACACCTCAAAGACCCCAGTGGTTCCTCTAGTGTGCAATTCCCAATGTTTCCAGGTCAAAAAGAAAGAAGCGAATGCTGCCATGCATCACAGAATCATTATGGTTGGAAAAAACCTCTGAGATCATTGAGTCCAACCATCCACCCATCACTACCATGCTGACCACTAAACCATGTCCCCAAGATTTTTTGAACTCTTCCAGGGATGGTGATTCTACCACCTCCCTGAGAAGCCTGTTCCAATGCCTGAGAACCCTCTTGGTGAAGAAGTTCTTCCTAGTATCCATCCTGAACCTCCCTTGGTGCAACTTAAGGCTTTTGCCCCTTGTCTTATCACTTGTTACTTGGGAGAAGAGACCAACCCCCACCTTACTACCACCTCTTTTGAGGTAGCTGTAGAGAGTGAAAAGGTCTCCTCCTCTCCAGACTTAAACCACACCATCATACAGGGCTGTGCTCCTCTTCTCCAAGCACCCACAGCAACCAGCAGGAGCCTGGTGTGTAACTCTCTTTGTATCTTTATGACCTGCTTAGGGTAGTCATAAATGTTATTCATCCCCATAAAACAACTTTCTAGCTGGCTGCATCAGGAACTGGCATCTGATCCTGGCAACACAACTGCCTTAACACACGTTTCCTTCTCTCCTTGTTAAATGTGTTGCCTTTCAGTTTCATCCTAAGTCATCTTGGTTGGTTTGGCTTCTTAGCAGACACATTTCTGGGTGCATTTCACTTTATTACTCTAACATCCTTGTCCTTCAGAAGTTAAATGAGATGGAAATGGAGCTAAAATTGAGCCCTAACCAAGACCAGGGGTATTAGCTCTGATCTCTGGTTTTCAGGAAAACACGTCCATGTTCCACCAGCTCCCTCAAGGCTGGAGCACACTTTGGGCTGTAACAGCTAACCCAAAGCACTCTTCCAATAGGGAAAAGCTCCGATCCTTGCGAGACCTGAGTAGGTCTCCACTGACAAACTCCCAGGCAGCTGGAGTTGAGCATTTCTGCCACCAGATAATCAAACCTGGAAGGAAAACCATCACTCTGCTACCCAGGTAAATATCATACATGTATTTAAAAAGGTCCATTAAATACACAGTGAAGAGAATATTTAGCCAGTGGATTTCAAGGGAAAGGAAGAAGTGGAGTATTTAGTTGTCAGCAATTCTGCTCTGTAGTTCATCTTCACTGAATCACAGAATAGTAGGGGTTGGAAAGGACCTCTGGAGATCATCTAGTCCAGCCCTCGGTCTTCAAACCATACACTGTTGCCCATGCAACTCTCTCTGTCTGGAGTGGGGCACCTCCAGAAGACAACTTATCTTGCCTTAGATGAGAATCAGTACTGGACCTGAGGTAGAGACAAAACATATTGGTGATATTCTGGGTGCTCAGGTATCTCAGATATATCACGTCCTTAAAGGTAGAGGCATAACTTTGGACAGTATGAATATCACCTAATTGCAAACCTCTGCAGTTTGGACCCCGTGATAGTCCTTCAGGGTCCTTCTTCAGTTCATGGAAAGAAAAACCCAGTGTGGAGAGGAATTAGCCCAACATACTTTTGGGATCTACAGTAGGATAATATCATGCCCCAGAAGTCCTCATTTTCTGCATTATCTATAGAGAGAACCCAGGCACTGAGCTCAGGCAGAGACATCTGGACTGTGTAAGCTGAGAGCTGGATGAGATGAGTCCAGCCCCTAGCACTTGGCACCAGAAACCTGAGAAAACTCATCCCAGAAAGTCTATCAGCAACTCTCATGAATGGGATGAAATGCAAATCAGGCAAGAGGCCAAAGCAGCTCATCACTAATAGAGTGAAAATGATAAATACTCCAGCACGGTATGTCCCAGCAGCAAAATAAGCAGGCAGGGAGAGGCAGACAAAATGAGAGAGATTCAGAGCCTGAGCTTCAGTCAACTGAGGAATGTTCCAGGACTCTGAGAGGAAGATCAGGTCAGTTTTCTAATCAGAGGTGCCAAGTGACACTTCAGAGGCCTCCGGCTGTTTCACCTGGCCCTCCAGAGGGATGCATGTATCTCCCAGGTCCTGCATCACATTTTCTAATCCTCTCTAGAGGTCTTCAGCATCTTTGAAGGACCTGGAAGCCTACATGGAGGCACCTCCACCATTAGAGATAAATCAGGAACAGCAGAAATAATCACCTTCAAGTTGGAATGAGAGCAGAATTCAGACTGAAACTCATCCTCATTGTGAAAATAGGATTTGATACAACCAGATCATGTTCTTAAAGAGAGCCTGAAATGATCATTAGAGAATTAGATTTATAAAGCCACCAGAAATTTCCTTTGTGGAAGAGGGAAAAATATCTACCAGATGGTCAAGAGAGGAAGAAGGACTGTGGCCCCATTGGGAAGAACTCAGTAAATGGCAACAATGGCTGTTTCTGGTGGAATGAGCTGAGCTCCAGGGAACTCGCCAAGAATAAAAATGCAAGACACAGGAAGGTGTTTTCTGAACATCTCCCAGGCCTGAACTTCATGCCTTTGCTTGTGAGAACATATAATTGGAAACATCTCCAAGCGTCAGGAGGAAAAAGGAAAGGGTAATGGAGATGGAAAAGAAAACTCACAGTTACTGGAGTCACTCGCTGAGACTAAAAAGTGCATTTATAAATCACAGATCAGGAATGTGAGAAGCCTATTATGTCATCTAGTCCATGCCCTGACAGCCCAGGTTTGATCAGTCTCTGTCCCCCATTTGGAAATGTCTTCTCCACCCCTTGTCACTTTAAACCCTCTCCATGGAAAGGCACCACCCCTCTCTCCTCCCTAAGTTGTAGCAGCAAAGGGGAGGGATGTTCACCACCTGCAAAGGACATTGTTGGGGAAAAAAGTCCATTCATGGGGCAGTAGGAAGGAAACTACCTTCCTGCAGAAGAGTCTTGTCCATGCTGGTATTTGGTGGTGGGTCTCAATCTCATGTCCACCCAATCTCCATTGACCACCATCACTGAGAAGGATGGAGCCAAAGGGGCAGAGTCATCCTGAATAAAATAGCCCTCAAGGATATAGTTGGGCAGAACATCCTTTAGTCCTCGATCTGGGTAAAAAAAAATCCCTGATACTCACATTCTTCATCTGAGAAGCAGTACATGAGGATTGGAGTCAGTGGAGTGCTCTCCTGGCCAAGAAGGCAAATGGTCTCCTGGTGTGCATTCAGAAGCATATCACCAGCAGGTCAAGGGAGGTTCTCCTCCTCTTCCTCTGCTCTGCCCTAGTGAGGCCACATATGAAGTCCTGAGTCTAGTTGTGAGCTCCCCAGTTGAAGAGAGACAAGGAACTTGTGCAGAGAGTCCAACAGAGGCTAGGAAGATGCTGAGGGCACTGGAGCACCTCTGGGAGGAGGAAAAGCTGAGAGCCCTGGGGCTGCTGAGCCTGGAGAAGAGCAGCCCCAGAGGGGATCTGCTCATGTTGAGCAAGAGCTGCAGGCTGGGGCAATAGGCTGGGGCCAGACTCTGCTCAGTGGTGCCCAGGGCCAGGCCAAGGGGCCCTGGGCACAAACTGGAACCCAGGAGGTTCCAGCTGAGCAGGAGGAGAAACTTGTTTGGTGTGAGGGTATTGGAGCCCTAGCCCAGGCTGCCCAGAGAGACTGTGAAGTCTCCTTCTCTGGAGAGATTTGAAACATTCCTGGATGTGATGGTGGGCATCCTGCTGTTGGTGACCCTGCTTTAGCAGGGGAGGTTAGACTGGATAGTCCCCAGAGGTCCCTTCCAACCCCTACCATGATGGGATTCTGTGATTTTACCTGGTGCCACCCTATAAAAACTGATTTTCACTGTTTCCTTCTGCTGATATCATGCTTTCCTCCCTTGACCCTTCTGCTCCATCCTTCATTCTCCAGAAAGCTGAGGACAGCTGAGGAGTGGTTCATATTTAGGAGGTTTTTTTCTCTAAAAATGTACATATTTGACCCATCCCTTTAAATAAACAGGCCCCAAACCAAACACCTCCTGCTTTACATATAGCAAAGCAGAGCTTTCTATTGATGTTATAGATACTGAGAGAAAACCATAAACAGTAATAACAGAGGAAATATGATGCCTGGATGGATCATGACTTTCGTTTGCTCTTTTAATTATCTCAGGCAGTTACTAAATTCATTTGAAAACATGAATGCTCTACAGTGTTAGGTCCTTTGAGAGGAATGGCCCATTCCTGCAGCTCTGAGCTCCATGAGAAAACTATTCATAGGAGCAGAAGCTTGGGAGAAGTACATTCAGAACTGAGTTGCTACCACTGAAAGCCATACACTATTTGTTTTACAAGGACCACTGTGAGTAGGACACTGCCCCTGGTCAAGCCAAAGGGAGAAAAACTCCTTGAATTGAGCAGTGAAACATTGACATCCTTCAAAACACCATCAAAGTGTGGAAGGATCTCCTTTCCTTCTGCTGTGAAATCTCTCTGGAAGGCTTCTCCTCATCTTCCCCTGTGTGGTGTGACTCAAGAAGGTCTCACAGAGGGACTGTTCATGAAAACATGAACTTCTGCTCCAAATTATCTGCTTTGCTTCATGTGGAAGCACTCTTTTTTATGCTTGTTCTTAAACCCCTTAATATTGAAGGGATTTGGGTGAAACAAAAAGATTTAGACAGAACTATATGGCTGTAGAGAGTGAAATCTGTGGTAGACTTGAATGAAGAGAGGTAGAGATTGGTTTTTGGTTTTTCTGTTTGGTTGGTTTGGTTTGTTTTTTACATTTGACTTCATTGAAGGTTTTTAACCTCCAGGAGCCTCACTTTCTCAGATTTCCAACTGGAAAAGGCTTGTAGGACTCTTACAATAACCTTGTATAAGCTCCTGGGAGTCAGAGGCAGCCCATGCCCCTGCCACTCTGCCTGGCTTCAGTCCTATCCTGAGGACCGTAAGCATTGGGAAAGCCACGACCATCTCCCTGTTAAATGCTTCCACTGGTTCTGCAAAGCCTTTTCAAACAGAGAAGCAGGATTTATATAGTAAAAGGAAAAAAGGGGGGGAGAGGAAAAGAGAGGGGAAAAAAACTAAAAAAAAAGAAATAAAGAGGAAGAAGGAGGGCAGGAAAGAGGAAAAAAAACCAACCCTGAAGTAAAAGCTTAAAATAAGAGCTGCTTTCAGATACAGTGCCAAATCCAGCACTGGCAGTAGTGGGCACAAAGCCATTGACTTCCAGCCCAAGCATGACTGAAGTTAATGCCAGCAGCAAGTTGGCTCACTGAGCTCCAAGGAAGGCCATGGAGCTTTGTCAAGTTTTCCCAAACTGCCTATGGAGTGAAGAGCAAATTTCAAAGCTGTCATCCCCCCACCTCTTCCTCAACCCCTCCTGCTGCCCCCCATCCTGCAGTCCTTTCACAGCAGCTCATCTAGCAGCCCCCTTGCTAGGCAGATGGTCTCCTTGCAGGCACCCATGTGCCAGTGTCCCAGGTCCCTCCTCCCCAGGTTGAAGGAGCAAAGCAGGCACTGCTGGAAAGCACAAAATCTTTCTGTTTTTTCCTGCTAGCTGCAGAAAGGCTGGGATGCTCGTCAAGGTTGGTGAGCTGGGAGACATCCCAAGTGCACCAAAAGATATGGCTAAGGCATTCTGTGCTCCTGAAAGTCTTTGATTTAACCACGGGAATTGTGCAGCACAGTTAACTGAAATGTGAGAGCGATGCTTAGCTAGGGATGGGACACATGCAGGCCTCCACGGGGCATGGGACATATGCAGACCACCACAAGAGGGATAGGAAGGGACTGCCTAAAGTGACCAAGCTCCACTTCAAAATGATGGGATTCCTTAAGCCACCACCTGCTATCAAGGGCTATTCCTGCAAGTCATGCAAGAAACCTCACTTGCTGCATTTGGCTTCAATACAACCACTCTTGCATTGAAGGTGACATACCAGCAGTGTGTCAGTAATGTGCTTTTGTGGTCAAGAAGACCAATGGGGTGCATGAAGAAAAGTGTGACTAGAAGGTCAAGAGATGTTCTCCTCTCCCTGTACTCCGTCCCAGTGAGGCCATATCTGGAATCCTGGGTCCAGTTGTGGGCTTCCCAGTTGAAGAGAGACAAGGAACTAGTGGAGAGAGTCCAACAGAGGCTAGGAAGATGCTGAGGGCACTGGAGCATCTCTGAGAGGAGGAAAGGCTGAGAGCCCTGGGGCTGCTTAGCCTGGAGAAGAGCTAACTGAGAGAGGATCTTCTCAATACTGAGCAAGAGCTGCAGGCTGGGGGCAGGAGGCTGGGACCTTCTTCTGCTCAGTGGTGCCCAGAGCCAGGCCAAGGGGCACTGGGCACAAACTGGAACCCAGAAGGTTCCAACTGCACTTGGGGAAGAACTTTTCTTCTGTGAGAGGGTTGGAGCCCTGGCCCAGGCTGCCCAGAGAGGTTGTGGAGCCTCTTTCTCTGGAGAGACTGGAAACATTCCTGGATGTGATCCTGGGCAACCTGCTGTGGATGACCCTGCTTTAGCAGGGGGCTTGGACTGGAGTGATCTCCAGAGATCCCTTTCAACCTCCATCATACTGTGATTCTGTAATACAGAGGGACAGTCTGACCTTTGTCTTGGTGCCTGCGCAGAGGAGTCCCAAAACCTGGAAAGGTAGAAGTGACTCAAAAGCCACTCTGTGCCTGAACATCCCAACATCCTCAAACCTCAAATCTCTGTGGTGTGCACATCTTGCCACAGCTCCCTCTAGTGCACATCTGTTTTCCATCTCTACCCAAACAAGTTATTTCAGCAACTTGCTTGCCCAAACTCAAGCAAGTCCTCCTAGGAAAGCTAAACAGGGTGCAAAAAGAGATGGGTAAAGGCAGTAGAGCTCCTACAGGCATTGATCAATAGACATGGTCTCCTCACCTCCACAGCCTCTGTGGTGCAAAGTAATCACTGAGGAGCACAAAGCAATGGAAAACCTCCTGTTCTAAGGATGGGAAAGCATTTGTGAAGAGCAGCATTCAGAAGAAAAACTCAGGGGCTCCCATGCATTGAATGGAAAGGTTCCTTCTCCACAACAACCTTCACCCTGCAAGGATCTGTCCATACCCTGACTTTACATCCAGGCAGCTCCCTGAAGCTCAGATGGAAGAGGCTGAAATGGGAAGTTTCTCCAGCAGCAAGAGCAGGTTTATGAGATGCTGAATAGCCACAGACCATGCAGGATGCTCAGGGTTGCATGGCCCCAGTGCAGGGAAGGGTGCAGGGAAGTGTTGATTTACAACAACACAGAACTCATCAAAATAAGCCAAATAAAACTGCTCATTTTTTTTTCCTTCTCCACACTTTTACCGATTTACATGTGGAAACTTATGTTACAGGGAAGTCCTAAATGGCTGAGAAGTCTGTTCTTCTTCTCCCCCTCCCTCTACCATTGCATCATGCACTGAATTGCAATTGAATTTCCTATCTCTTTTCGTATTTGCCACTCCCTCTTCTCCAGACTGGTAAAAACCACCTCCTTATCTTCCCTCTCCCCTCCCAAATCCTCTTTGAAGCTCACCTTTGGCACCATGCCTACAATGACAACTCAGTGAATAGACCACAGAGACAAGCTCACAACCTAAAACATCTTGTAGCACTTTACTCCCTCTTTATTCTGTCTTTTTCCCTCCCCTCTCCACCCAGGAGGACAAAAGGTAAGGGGCAAGGTTTGGTTTTCCAGCACTCTGCAGGTGAGTCCAGGGTTGGGATTGCAACTCCAAGGTGTTACTTGGCATTTGGTAGCACTGACCTCTGTTCACCAAGAGTTTACCCATTTGATTTCCAAGGATGGTCCTCAGCCCCAAGAATTGTCCCCTAGTCTCAAGGACAGGAATAGTCCCCTAAACCCAAGAATGATCCCATAGCCCCTGGGATGATCTCCTAGCCCCAGGAATGGCAGCTCTGATTCAGGAAGGACAAGAGAGTGATGGGGAGAGTGAGAAAAAAATTGTTCATGTTTCCATAGAAAAATAAGGGTGGGGAAGGGAAGAAAAACAGTAAATTAAAACAAACAGATAAAAAGCCCTCATAATTTTGTGAAATCCCAGCTGGCAGCATCCCAATTGGGAAGTGCCCTGGGACAGGGAGTGCAGGTCCTCTCTGAGTTTCAAACAGGTGTGAGGGGAGCCTGGGCAGTGCATCTGGATGCAGTTCGTACTTCAAATGCCAATTTAATCCCAGCTTTCATCTTTCCCACTTGTTTTTCAATAGAAGGGAGATGTCTGCTGGGAAAGGGAAGAGCAGCAACCCCAGAATCTTTTCTCCAACCACTTCTCCTCCCATCCCATCCCATTCCATCCCATCCCAAAAGCAGCTCTAGCAGCTTAATGACTTACCAGCTGAAAGGTTGCTTTTGCCAACAAAGATATTAGGGACCTTGCCCTGCCTTCCAGCCTGGTTTTGTGTCTACAGCTTGTTACCATGTTATCAACTTCCCTCTGAAGCTCATCTCTTCTTGCTTAAACAGAACCCTAATGCCAAGAACACAAGCAAGACTTTCCACTCAGTTATGGATCTATTTCTAAGTGTCCTCCTGAGTCAGGGTGCCACAAAACAGTTTTATTTTTATGCTGCATAGAAATAAAGGTTGCAAATGAGTCCAGGTTCTGCCAGCCTATTGGCATATTGCTAAATGTCCTGCAGAGAGGTGATGTCCACCCTTATGCAGAGTTGAGAGCCTCAACACTGGAGCAAGCTGGCAGAAAGCATTAGTTGGGCTGTGTAATTTAGCTGTGGGGACTGCTAAAAAGTACAACGCCAAGACTAAGAGCAAATGAGATCCTGATTCTCCTCTACTTCCAAGGTGGCCCTTTTAGAGTATGGAAACAGCCAATGAAAGATGCCCTAATATAGGTTACTGTTCCTCCCCTCTGACCACGTGCATTTTAAACACCCTACAGAAAGATTCACCCTGCTTCTCTTTATACTTATAAAAGGTGGATATGGGGTCTTAAACAGATCCCTGCAGTCCATGGCATCTCCAGAGGACATCTCTTGACATTTCCAGGTCCCTTCCATCTCAAAATATTCTATGATTCTATGATTTGTGCTGGATGATTCTCTTTGGAGAGAGTAAATCCCCATTTGGAAGGTCCTCTTTCCCTTGCCTACATACAGGACTGGGAAAAAACTGGCTCCAACAAGACATGCAACTTGAAGATGTCCAAATTTAAGAGAACCTTTATAAAAGGAGGTATGGGGAGTGCCTCAAGAGACAATGACTGGGGCAGTGTAATGGGAATTAGACATAGCACAGGAGGAACAAAAGAGGAACCTCCTGTCTTGATTTCCCCTCTTAGCCCCAAGACCCTCACCTTGACACACTAAACCCTACCCAAGAGGCTTTTCCTGGCACTGCATTCTATTGTGCTTTTTTATTTTATGGAAGATGCTCATTTGAGGGCAGCAAAGTTAGTTAGTTTGTGCTTCAAACAGCTTCAAACTGAAGTACAAAAGACAGATCAGTCATCAAGGCCATGGAACCTGATGGGTGTCGGAGAAACTTGTTTGTTTATTTTGCAGTAAGCAACTAATTGATCTCTTGCTTCAGCAAAGAAACAAGATAGCGATGTTTTCACTTTGTTTGCAGTGACATTACCTCTGCAGAAACTTAATCCAGACTTGACCACACTCCCTGGTATTTCCTCATGCCTCCTCCCCACCCCCTCGCCTCATTTTTAACACCCTTCATGAAATCCAAAGGTTAAAAGGTCCTCAAAAAAACCTCATGTTATCTGTCAAGCATCCTCTGGGGTTGGAGATTGGAGGCATTATCTTAGCTGCTGTCCCTAGAGCTCTCAGCTCCTACTCAGCATGACCAGTGGGCCCTGTGGGAGAATTTCCCAACGTGGTAGGAGTTAAGGCTAGAAACTTCATGAAGTGGCTCCTGTGAGTGCTCAAGTGTGTGCCTTTCCTTTTGTTATCAATGAAGGGGAGAAAAAGCGAGCCTAAATCATGCATATTTTGGGAAGAAGATGGAGATATATTGTTAGCACGAGCCCCTAGTACACACACTTGAAACTAATGAATGCCTGGCAAAACACAGCGTTTGCTGCACTTGAAATAGCTTTACACATAGCAGTTGCAAAAACTGGGTAAGAGAACAGCAATGCCTAGAAAGCCTTTAAAAATGGAGAGAGATAACCAGGTACTTACATCCATTTGATCCCATCACAAAGCCCCGTCTGCAGAACCAAAGGCAGAAAAGCAGCTAAGAAAAATTGTGGGCTCAGTTTCATTTTCTCCACCGTCTTCCAACTTGCCAATGAGAAATCAGCTTCTCCACAGAAATAATAATAATAAAAAAAAGAGATGTTTTCCTAATTTTCTGCACGATGTGTTTTATTTCCCTGCAGATTGGGTGTTGCTCCTGCTTGGAGATGAACAACCTGAAAGGAGAGAGAGGGAGAGAGAGAAAAAAAGAGCATGAGTGCTACAGTGAACTGTGAGGTTGAGCGAGTGGTCGAGAAAGAGAGAGGAGGAGATCTATTATCCCAATTGCAGAGGAGTGGTTTATGAATCAGAAAAAAAAAAAAAATAGCTTGGATTATCCCCTCTGAGTCCCCTCCCTCTCCAAGCCTTCATACAACCTTTCGAGTCAACAGACAGACAGACAAACCGTATGGCTTGAATTACACCCTGAGTTATGTTCTGATTGTGTGTTTCCATTTAACCCTGCACATGGCAAGACTTCATTCACTGCTTCACTACGTTCGGGGTTTTTTTTGTTTCCCACCTCCTTCCCTATCCAAAAGGGTCATGTAACAGTTTGGGAAGAAGGGGGGATAAAAAGTTAAATATATATATATATAATTTTTTTGATTAGCC